>BQNB010124394.1:0-19946 GCA_026074375.1 Tanacetum coccineum
GTTGGGACATACGACCCGGGAATATCTCTTCCGGAATTTTATCATTGATTTGCCTAGTAGTATTTTATACGTATACTATTCAGCGAACCAACTAGCTACATTAAAAATACCCACATCTTATTTAAAAATGAAAGTTTATAGTCCGAGCAAGATCTTCTAAAGTTGAGCATGTCCTTATCATATAAACATATACACATTCAAAATGAACTGAACCGAAGAAACGAGTTTGAGAAAAAACATGAACCGAAACCGAACCAAATTTTACCGAGAAAAAACGAAACCGAACCAAACCGACAAAAATCAAACCGGATTTATAATTTAGACGTATATTTATTGGTTCTAACCCGAATCGAACCGAAACCGAACCGACAAAACCGAAACCGAAAACTATAGATATACAAAACTGAAAACCGAACCGAAAATGGTCGAGTCGGTTTCGGTTGATTCAGCTTGGCTCGCTTTGTCGGTTTGGTTTTTGGTTGATTTTGCTCAGCTTTATACACATGTATTTATTTACATTTTTTTCATTACCTATAACTATATTTAAGCATATCTCTGTCATTTAATTTTTTAGAAAATGAACAATCATGAAAAATTATAAAGAAAAGTCTATTTAATAAAATATTTACAGTTGACCGAAATGGATCCATGGCTTGCTTTCATTTCTAAGGCAAAAAAAATATAACAATCAGATGCAAGGACTTTCTTCTAAAACAAAAAAGATGCACGAACAATTTAGTTATCAATATATGTCTTAATAAACAATTGCAAAATCCATTGATAATCACAAGGAAGCATAACAAGTATATACACAAAACCAATCAAGCTACGAACCCATAATATATACTATACATAATTTATCTATAGTAAATGAAAAAAGAAATACATAAAAGATATTTGGAAAGAAACCTTGATAAAAGTAGATCTAGGATTTTGGTGGAGATAAAACATTTGTATGAAGATGAAACCAACAATTAAACCGGCGGTCACTTGTGGCGACGTAGTCTACGGTGTGGTTGTGTGTTAGAAATCGTCTCCCATTGTTAGAGGTTCGATGTTGATTTGACGGCTAGGGTTTGCAGAAAGGTATTTGGTAGGCAAATGAAATTGAGAGAGAAGAAACGTGGCTAAAAAGTAGGGATGAATAGGACGGTTTATTATTTTGAATGAGATTAATATTAAGTGTGGAATTCCGGTTCTACCCTTATTTTTATGATATAATTTTAGTTAATATTCTACTACCTCCGTCCCACATTAAGTGTTCAATTTGACTTTTTAAAGTCTTTTTTTTAACATTGACCTTAATTATTTCTTTTTATGATATGGTTACTTGATGCAAACATATGAGTGGATAGAGGTTTTGATGTTGTTTTTAATTGTATAATTTTTTATAAGAATATCTATAATACAACAAAAAAGATTTACGTATCAAAGTTGATGAAAAAGACTTCAAAAGTCAAAACTGGACACTTAACTTATAGGCTGAGGAGTAATTTTATTACCATTATGCCACAAGTTCTTATAGCCATTGATTAAAAAATAGAAGGCTAAGATTGGTTCTCGCAGTTCTGTATATTTATTTGGTTCTGAAAAGAAAAAAAATACAACAATAAACCCACCTCACACACACACTATATTATAGTATATATATTTATTTATATATATATTTTATATATATATATATATATATATATATATATATATATATATATATATATATGGGCACGTTCAATGCAGAATCATTTTTTTTGTACAGAATTTACAGAACCATTTTAAACCAATCAGAATTTAGTATTATTAAATATTTATATTTAATTCTAAAGGGTATAATAGTCCACACACATTTTGATTTTTCTTTTGAATTTTTTAATTAAAAAAATGGTTTTTAAAACCCCTTAATTTTCGGAATTAAAAAAATTGTTTATTTTTTGTTTTATATATTTTTAATATATATGTTTTTTAGCAGAAAAAATGAGTGCATATGTGTTTTTTTAGATATTGTAAATATAGTAAATTTACATGTGTTTTTCTGTCTAGACGTCAAACTTATTTGCTTAAATGGCAATTGCATATATGTTTTTGGTAGATTCTTTGATTTTCGAAATTTATGACTAAAAACATAAACATATACATGTAACCTCTAAAAGTTTATAACAAACCAAGAACATATAGTACACACAAAATTTAATATCAAATAAAGTACAATTCATGTACAAGTATCTTGTTAAATGTAAATAGGCACGCCGTTTAAAACATGTGTGCACTCTTCACTTTCTCGTTTAATTGATTTGAACATATATGCACGCCTTCCAATAACATATGTGCATGTTGCGCTCTCATCAAATTTGTTAGCATCAAATAACTTTATCAATCTTGGTCTTTGTCTCATGTATGTTGTAATAGGATAGAAGGGTAAACGGGCTCGTTTATGTAATCTAATCGGTCATGTGTTATGGGCTAAAGCCCAAGTAATGCCGAGCCCGGCCCATAGAAATCCCATAGGCATGTAAGCCTCGTAGTGTAAGTATAAATACCCCTCTCCAAGTGTGGAGAGGGTGTTGGTCTAATTTGTTTTTACACACATGTAATCTACCACTCTCTTTTTCTTCTCTCTACTTTCTCTCTCTAAACCTCTCTCTACTTTCTCTTCATTTTCTTCCTATCTTATTTTCTTGGTATCCATGGTGATGTGAAAGTGATATTGGGTTATAACAATTGGTATCAGAGCAACTCGATGACTTGTAATTGCCCTCAGATTGCAACTCGAACCCGAACGACAAAGGAGAGTGTACGTTTCGATGCACTTATCCTTAGCGTTAGAAGAGAAGTCTTCTAACATGATGTTTTTAAAAATGCTAAACACAATTTTTTAAGAATTTCTCAATGACAATTCATAATCTTTCAAAATTGTGTGTTCAACACTCCATCCCTCATTAAGTTTTACAAGACAATTCTTCTACATTTGGTGTCATTCTCAAAATGAGTCAATGTTTAAGGGAGAGTTTTTTTTCGAAAACCAATGTTTTAATGTTTTTGAATATTCTAGTTAAATTCTTTCGGTATTCAAAACATTTACACCAATCTCTTACTAACAAATCAGTAATAATAATGACTACTCAATAGATTATATGATATAAGATGATTAAGTGGTTGAGCACAAATTTTCAAGAATTCTTCAATGACAAATCATAATCTTTCAAAATTGTGTGCTCAACAATGCTAACCCTCAATTTTATATTCATTTTACAACTTGGTATCATTTTTTTGGTGTCAAACATATGCAAAATTAAGGGGGAGCAAGTTAATGTTCCATATAATTCATGCTAAGTATAAACGTTTTCTCCATAGAATTTTCATGACAAATTTTAATCCATGGTATTTCAAAAACTAAGTGAATTAGTCTTAAAATAAGGGGAGAAATGTAATTAAAATGTGATCTTGAAAAATAATAAGTGATCTAATCGACTCAAAGTGCTTGATACTCTTTGGAAAAAAGGTTTTATGGTTACAATCTCATACCCAACAACATCTTAATTCACGACGATTCTAAAGTCATAAGGTGGTTAGGTTAGGTATTAGTCCTATGATCCAACCAGAACCAGAGGGATCTACCCAAGGACACTCCATAGTTAGAAATAGCAGTCCTTAGGTATGATTGGAGATGAATGAGTATAAGGGAATAATGCTGACTAAGATTGAGCTAACACTGGAACAATCACAACAAGGTGTTAGTAATGACGTCTTGGTAAGCATTAAAGGGGTTGAAGAATGAAAAAGAAATGTATAGATAAAGGGTGAAAAGAAAGAAGCCCTCCCTACACCTTAGGCAGAAACCGGGTCAATACATAATCTATCGGTTTTCACAAAGATGAATTTTGATATTAAAGAATGACATCATGAACCCAGTGATGCAATGCACAACCCTTCCCAGCCATTCGAGTTTCTCTTAACATAAACTTGTCTCATTTGTCACAGAGATACACACGACTTCTATTGACTTTCTCACTCCGAGTTAGCTGATATTGAATATGTGGCAGTCTGTTACACGCTCCGAGTACTAAAACCAAAACGCACTAATCGAGTCTAGAGCTAAGAGACCAACAAAATAAATCTCATTAGGACACATTCCATTACAAACACTTGTTGAACACCAATAAGTTCACAAACTGTTAACAAGAGTCCTACGCATTATCCTTGTGTTTTTGCCAGAACATCAAAGTGATACTTAAGTATTCACTGTGAAGATGGAAATCCTGCTTGAGCCAACATCAAACAAGCTCTTGGTAGGTGACTTGTGCGATTCTATATGAATCAAAGTTGTGTCAAATGGAAAGAAACAATGGTGCGATTCTATGTGAATCAAACTTGTTCTAGTAAAATGAGTTGACGGTTTAATCAGAAAAATAGGAACTATCTGATTCACTCATATCGTGTTGTCTGCTTTGAGACGTTCTGGTATTGAGAACAAGCAAGTACGGTGAATCTAATACATACGCATTAGAGGATCTAACACTTTGAGCTAGAAACCCTGTCAAGGAGGTTCTTCTAAATTGAACCTACCTGATCATAGGTACAATATTTATACTATAAAACGGTCCTCAAGAAACCGGAGGTTAATGCAACCGAATCTTGATGAATGACAAAGCCATATTCATACATATTTGTTGTTTATCACTAACATTTAAATGCAGGTACAAACGATGGTGTTGCAGCCTCATTCCAGCAGAGTCCGATTCATTACCACATGCTCATGAAAACTCAAGAATTAAAGACAAAGACTTCTGCAAACTCTGATATTAAAGATAACTCCTCAGAAACCAAGCTTCAGGGGAGATTATTAGCAAGCTTTCAAGAAGATGCAAAGTATGAGCATGTTGGTCAAGACACAAGATCGCAAGGTGGCAAAGATGATCAAGACATACAAGGAAAAGATTTAAAGATCTCGGACGTAAAGACGAAGTCGAAAGATAATGACAAAGGCTAAAGATCAAAGATCACAAAGAATGAAGGAACAAGCCTACAACATAATAAAGACCAAAGACTCAAGAACTCAACGACAAAGCAATCTCAAGAAGTTCAAGGAAGCAAGATTTAAGATCTCACCTCAGGAATTCGAAGACCACACATTAGGGGAAATTATTAGCCTCAAATATGTCTGTGAACATGGAAGCTCAGAATCTGCAGGAAGCCTCGCTTTGAGGAAGATTGTTGACCTCAAGATAACGAGTCTAACATGAAAGCTTGGAATCGCTGAGAAACCAAGCTTAGGGGGAGATTGTTATCCTCAAATAATATTATCAATCTCGGTCTTTATCTCATGTATGTTGTAATAGGCTAGAAGGGTAAACGGGCTCGTTTATGTAATCTAATCGGTCACGTGTTATGGGCTAAAGCCTAAGTAATCCTAAGTAATCTTGAGCTCAACCCATAGAAAGCCCATAGGCATGTAAGCCTCATGGTGTAAGTATAAATACCCCTCTCCAAGTGTGGAGAGGGTGTTGGTCTCATTTGTTTTTCACACACTTGTAATCAACCACTCTCTTTTTCTTCTCTCTAATTTTTGTCTCTAAACCTCTCTCTACTTTATGCTTTATTTTCTTCCTATCTTATTTTCTTGGTATCCATGGTGAAGTGAAAGTGATCTTGGGTTATAACAAAATTCATTAAAACATATATGCACGCCTTCCAATAACATGTATGTTTTCGATGGCCACATAAACTTTAATCAAAGACGTAAGTTTAAAGCACCAAAAATACGATCCCTGTTTTCAAAACATACATCAAGATAAACATATTAAGTTTTACATCACGTGAACATATACAACTTAAATTTTGATACGAGCTATTTGATATAAATTTACTTTTGACTGATGTTATCATATAACAGAAGCAATGATGTTTCTCTTGAAAATGAATAACCAAATAACATCATTATTATCCTTATAATTTCTTTATGTTAAAAAACGTAAAAGATAAGTTCAAAATATTAAAATGGGCTATTCATCAATTGATCCATTATATACCATTTACAATTCACGATCCATACTTGAAAGTATGAAAATATGAGGTTTTCCATTGGAAGATGCAACCTTAGAAAAATGAGATGGAAAAGTGAGACTTCCTCCATAACAAAAATGAGACTGAAAGTTCAAATGAAAATATATCAATTACCTTGGTGATGTGTAAGGCACTCATTCTAGGTTACAACTTCTCATGTCCATAATATCTTCATCTCATGGAGCGAAGAGTGAACAAACATATCCAACCTTTTGAGAAGACAGGCATGAAGATGATACCTGAGACCAATAGTATATATAGTATAAATGAAAACATTTACAGAAGATGATGGGAGAGTTCTGAATAGTCGTAGCATCAGCGGCCGACTGGCGGCGGTATGTTGTTTGTGATGATATGGTTTTGAAGGTTGAGAGGGAACGAGTGTCGGTTTATTTTTTTCCCAATAGCAGATCTAGAAAAAAAGAGGCGGCAGAAATAAGGAGTGAAGCAGTTGACCTAATTTGATTGGGGAGGTTATTAGAAAAAAATGTGGTCGTTGTTTTGCGATTAATAATTTTGAAATTCCATATGTGCCCTTAGACAATTTAAACTGTATAACATAGAATTATACTTATTTACCATTATGCCATTTCATTTTCATCAATTGATCACTTTAATCAAGGGCTATTATTTGGTTATGTAGGTTCTGTATAAAAAACTAGTTCTGTATTGAATATCCCACTACACACACACACACATACACACACACACACACACACACACACACACACACACACACACACACACACATATATATATATATATATATATATATATAGTGGTTATTCTATTTTGGGTAATAAAGAACTTGTTATTCTTAACTCTTGGGCTCAGGAATTCCTATATAACTTAAGTGACACAATAAAAGCTTTTTCTCTTCTTTTATTAACTGATTTATGTATCGGATTTCATTCGCCTCATGGTTGAGAACTGCTGATTGGCTTTGTCTACAAGGATTTTGGATTTGTTCATAATGATCAAATTATATCTAGCCTTGTTTCCACTTTTCCAGTCATATATATACAATTTTAAAATATTTGATTTTTCGTTATTTAAATCGCGTATCCAACGATGCACGAGAATGCGGTCAAGATAAATGATGCAAAGTATGAGTATGTTGGTCCGAAGCACAAGGAGATTCAAGGATGCACGAGAGTGCGGTCAAGATAAAAGTGTCGATTAACAAAGTCGAGAACAATTACCAGTCACTTATATCAAGCGCATCCGGAACAAGGAAAGATTTAAAGATCTCAGAACTTAAAAGTTAAAAGAAAAAGGATCAAGATCAAAGATCATAAAGCATGAAGGAACACAAGTCTACTACAACAAAGTCCAGGACCAAGACACAAGATCAAGAATGTCAAAGTTTATAACTATTTTAATGACCGCTCCATTGGGGGAGATTGTTAGCCTTTGAAT
The DNA here is from genome assembly GCA_026074375.1 of Tanacetum coccineum. Classification (NCBI taxonomy): domain Eukaryota; kingdom Viridiplantae; phylum Streptophyta; class Magnoliopsida; order Asterales; family Asteraceae; genus Tanacetum; species Tanacetum coccineum. Next base: position 7,477 of record BQNB010124394.1, read on the forward strand.
TCTCAAAGTCAAACATATAATATAATGGTCATTAATATAAGTGTTGGTCAATACGTGACAGGGACTTTGTAAAGTAGATAATAGGCTAGTCGAGAACATGGGCTTGGACTTTAAGCTAATGTTGTCCACGTTTAGGGCCAAAAGCCCAAACTAAGCCAAGCCCGGCCCAAGAAAGAAAACCCTAGGCGCCCTAAGTGTCTGGCATTATATATACCCCTCCCTAGCATGTTAGGGAGGGTGTTGGTTGGTTTTTTCATTTGGAAATAATCATTCCTTCCATCATCCTCCTTTCTAGTTTCTCTCTCTACGTTTCTTCCATGGATTGTATGTGTGATTGTATATGGGTTAAGAAATAGGATAACACAGGGTAATTCCCTATACTTGCAGTCGTGGCTGATTGTCCTCTTTTTTTGATTGTTTCCAGTTTTGAGCCTCATCGAATGACGTGTTTCTTAACACATTTGATTCTTTAAATCACTCTTTCATGCAAGGAACCTGTAATTTGTATAGTACTTGGTTGGTTATGATGAGCCGATGTCAGTGTTTAGTCTCCGATTAGGAGGGTCTCTTTTAGGAAAGTCATGCATTGGGTTTATTTTGTGGTCGTGGATCGAGGCATCACTATTCGAACGACAACTTTGGTGTGGTCACTGGATGGAAGGATTAAAAAAAGGCTAGTGGGCTATCCATGTGGCGTGGTTTCCGTGTGCTAAAAACTGGATTGCATAATATGCAACCACGTTTGCCATGCCAAAATTTCGTCTACCCATTTTTGAGATACATATGATCTGGCTATTCACTTTTCGTAGTCTCATTATGGTTATTGTGTCATTATTGGATTTTGGCTCGACTTAGCTTATGTGTTTTTGAACAGTTGGGATTGTTGAATTTTGAAAAATAATTGGGTTGTGTTGATTGGTTAAAACTCGTCTGCAGAGATTTGATCAAAGTTGAGGTTATCCGTATCTTGGTGGGACAGCTTATTGAGTTCACAGCCATGGCGGTTCATCCTCTTTTTTTAGATTCTTTGCAAATCCAAGCCTCAAAGAGTGTCATATTTTTATTGGAGGACGGAAGCTGTTGGTCTACTTTTACAAACCACGTGATTCATAGTTTCTTGAAAGAAGTTGTAGAACCATATAGGGGGTGAATACGGTTTTCTTGACTTCTTTGAAGTTTATAAAACTTCAAGTCTCGAAAGAGCCGAGTGGTGTGATGATCTACTTAGCAAAGAATCAATAAGTAGATAGAGATAGATAGATAGATAGATAGATAGAGAGAGAGAGAGAGAGAGAGAGACAGACACCACGATATATACTAGTTCGGGAAGGGGGTTTAGTCCTTTCGTACGTCCAATTTCGAATCCACGACTCCGAAACTATACTAGTATAATCTTTATGGTGGACTATAAACCGTATTACAATTTAACTCCACCGATATGCACAAACATCGGCGCTCACAAAGAATAGATACTACCTAGGGGACGTTTGGTATGAATGAATCATAGAGAATGGAAATGTAATAGGGAATGAAATGGCAGAGAAAGAGAATAGGCTTGGAGAACACGAATTTATTCCCATGTTTGGTAGAAACAAAGAAACAACAACAACAATGTGTTAGATCATCAATGCTTGCATTTGGAAGTATTCTGCAAATGAATTACACAAATGAAATAAGTTATCCATTATCAACACGACCTAAACAAATTTCTATAGATTCCATTTGATGCGCAGAAAATATATTTCTCAAATAAACACATATGAATTTTATAATCGTGTTTTGAATAATAAATCAGAAAGCTTGGTAAATATTCATGGTGTATACATAAAAATACTAAACTAATAGCAAGATAAGGCATCTTTGTTCTATCAAAAAACGTGATTTGGATAATTAAGAAAAGACAATGAATCAATTGGGAAAAAATAGCAGGTAAATGAATCATAACGAACCAAATGATAAAAGAGGCTAGGGTTTATGTTAAATTTCTTCAAATTGTTTAGCAGGTGCGTTGCACATGATAGTTGTGTATCTCTCCATCTTTTTTTTATTCCGTCTCTTATTAATATGTGAGAATGAACTCAAGAAACGACCCTTTTAAAATTTCCATTCCTCCCATTCTTCACTATTTAAAGAGAAAGCATTTGGTGAAAAGAGAATGACTTTTTAATTCGAAAAACGTTTTGTTGATAACGTGAATATACTGTTGTTAGAAATATGTCCTAGTTTTATTTTTATAAGAAGACGTAACGGATTATAAATTGAATAACGAACCTTTTTTATGAGATGTTTTATAAAATTTCTTATGAAATGATTATCAAAAAATACTCGTTTTTATCGGAAAAATGATTTGGGGAAAACAACGGCTGCAAGTTATCGCGGTGTTGAATCTTAGTTAAGTCGCTCGTTCCATAACGAGTCCTCGAACAGAACCGCTTTTTATCAAAAGTATAATAAAAAGTTACACTTTTAACCCTCAACTATTATACACTTTCTAATTCATTTTAAAAGTTTTATATATAAATAAAAATTATAACATTTTATTTCATATTTACATCTTTATACACACACACAAAAATGTATAACTCTCTCCCCTCCCTTTTCCGGCAGCCCACCGCCGGCCACCCTGCAGCCGCCGGCCACCACCACGCCGCCGCCGGAAAAGTTTTCCGGTGGACTTTTTTGGCGGCCCAATGCTCATTCAAAAAGTATTCTCTCACCCAGGATTACCGTTTCCCCATGTGTAATGCTCGCCCCTCACTCGCGGTTTTCCATTCCCCCTCCCTTCTCCGACGACAGCCACCACTAAGGGTGGGCTTGGTTTCGCTCTCAGCCCCGAATAAGGGTGTTGGTTCCGGGGTTTCGACTCAAATATGGTGCTTGTGGTTTGTTATAGCAGCGAGAGATGTTTTGTTTCGGTGGTAAAAACCACCACCACCGAAGGAGTTATAGCAGCCAGCTAGGGTGCGTTTGTCTAGGCTGCCAACCACCCACAAGGGTACGTTTTGGTTTCTGTCACCAGCCTAGGGTGCGTTGGGTTTGAGTTATAAAGAAAAGGGTGCGGGTGGGTTTCGACATAACCACCAAGGGTGCGTTTGGTAAATGGTAACAGCCACGAGGGGCGTTTATTTTACTGTTTTTAACACCGCTATAGGGTGCGTTCGTTAGGGTTTATAGCAGTTAGGGGTGTTTGTTTTCGGGGTTGGCAGCCCAAGGGGGGGCGTTTGGTTGGGTGGTAGCCACCAAGGGGTGCGTTGGTTGGGGCTGTCACCGCACAAAGGGCCGTTTGGTTGGGTGGCAACCACCACACAGCCACCACAGCGGGGTCCATTTGGTTTGTAGCAAATTAGGGTCCGTTTGGTATAGTGGCAGCCAAACGGGGGTGTTTGGTTTGGGTTTGGCACGGATAGGGTGCGTTTGGTTTTGGTTATAAACAGGTAGGGCCGCGTTTGGTTGCGGGTTTAACATCATGAGCATTTGGTTTGTTTCTGGGTTGTCACGATTAGGGTGCATTTGTTATTAAAACAGCCCACAGGAGGGGCTGTTTGGTTCACAACAGCCACCCATGGGTGTGTTTGGTTCCTGGTTTAACAACATAAGGGGTGTTTGGGTTTAGCAGAAAAACTGATTAGGGTGCGTTTGGTTGGGGCAGGAATCACCTAGGGTCCGTTGGGTGTGATAATCATGCAAGATTAGGTGCGTTTGGCTGCCGTGACAGCCGATAGGGTGCGTTTGGTTAGCGACAATCAACAAGGGTTCGTCTGGTTTTATATATATAGGGTGTGTTTGGTTTAGCGAAACGGCAAATAAATATATCATAAAGTCTTATAAATATAAAATCTTGATATAAATGGTGCTTTAATTGGTTAAATAAATACTTTGCTATTATCTTCGTATTCATATTTATAATAACGATAAGGGTTCGTTTGATTCGCATGAGACGACAAATGAAAATAACACAAGGTTTTAACAAATATTAAAACCGGATAAATATATATATATGGGTGGTTTTTTTTTAAAACGGTTTTAAATAAAATTAACATATTATATTGTTTATTTAGATATAATATTATTTTTTTATTAGTTAGAAAGGTGTGGGCATTTGAAAATATTGAAAAAAGAATTGTTGTCAATATATACTGATTTAAGGATAACGTCGAGTTTTACGAATATGGAAACATTAGTAACCGAAATATGTTCATATCGATATATATTTATATTTCAATATTTCGTAACGTTTGCTCTAAAGCTCATATTGTTTTATAAACGGATAAAAAGGGACCATGATTATATTTAAAGATACATTAATTTGTATTATACGATAATCCGACCATCGAACAAAAACTATACTTTTACAATGAGACGATTATTTTAGACGCGATTCGTCGAGGGAAACGAAATATAAATTATAAAATATTATTTTATATTTTATTTTATATCAGCATAGAAGGGTAACCTAATAATTGTTTGTTAAAATGCTTTACAAACACTGTTTAACTTAATTGGTAATCTTAAAACGTACGATTACTTTTATACAGGAACTTTTTATTTATTTAATTAAGTGGTGACTTCAGAAAACGAGTCAAACTAGTTGGTTTAATAAATTATTCACACTTATTATATAATACCTGCAAGTATGTTTATAATTTGTCATTTATCTTTGCGTTTGGTTTGTCTTTAATGAGGTATATAAGGGTTTATTTTTCACATGAAACTACATACGGAGGTATATTACACGATTTGGGTTTATTTTCCATTTTAGTTATTTAACCAACACCAAACTATTACTAATTGGGAATCTAAATCTTTATCAACGTGGTTCGCGTTGTTGTGACTATTCATCGGGGATCCAGTATCTTATCTAGGCTAGTGAATCTTAGCCGTTAAGATTTGTTGCAACTTCTCGATCGAGCCGCTTCGTCTTCCGTTCGTGTCGTGCATATTAGATGCTATTGCCAATCGTTCTTCTCACCAATGTTGAGTCATAACCTCGCTTCTTTTCAATCTTTTGAAAAGTTTATAAACCGCGTTTAGGAGGTAATAATGCTTGTTACAAACTCTTTAACTTTACTGGGGTATTGTATAACAATATGTTGTTTTTTAAAGGATATTATGAGTTGCCATAACCTCACTTTATCGTTTTGGATAACGGTTATATATTTTTTTGGGATGAAAATATGCATCGTTTTATATGAAGGCACAAGTGGATCAATTTTATATTATGATTACGGGTTGCCTAAGTAGCGATAACCCAAGTTAAGTCCAGGTCTTGAATGTCAATTGCATAGATTAGTTGAAAATTCCATTATGTGAGCTTGCGAAATGTTAGAATTTAATTTCTATTCGGGAAACGACCTCCCGTTAGGGTGAATAGCTATCGCCCTGGGATGACGAACGTTATTGCATGTTCGAATTTAGGATGTTTAGGGTTAGTATCCGGCATGGGCGTTAAAATTGCAATATATATTTTAATTGCAAGAAAGATCGTTGAGCTCCTTCAGTGTCATGAGCTTAGGAAACGTAATCAGGGTCTCGTGATGTTTACATTTGTTGTTTCATCACGAGAAGTTTCTTGTGGTCCTATGTTATACGTTTTGGCGACTATTTGGAGATTTAAATGGTCTGGCATGTTTTGCAACTGTTGATTTTAGAAATCATTCTACATATTTGAAAAGGACATTTAAAGAGTGTGTTAAATGGTCTTATCTACTTTGGAACCTTTGGGTTATTATTGCATATCTAAACTTACTATGAACTTCACCACTTTATGTTGACGTTTTTAAGCATGTTTTTTTCTCAGTGAATGAAATGCAGGGAAGTAGCTGAATGTGCATTGGTAGTTTGCATTTGGAAGTATTGTGCAAATGAATTACACAAATGAAATAAGTTATCCATTATCAACACGACCTAAACAAATTTCTATAGATTCCATTTGATGTGCAGAAAATATATTTCTCAAATAAACACATATGAATTTTATAACCGTGTTTTGAATAATAAATCAGAAAGCTTGGTAAATATTCATGGTGTATACATAAAAATACTAAACTAATAGCAAGATAAGGCATCTTTGTTCTATAATAAGCGTGATTTGAATAATTGAGAAGAGACAATGAATCAATTAGGAAAAATAGCAGGTAAATGAATCATATATTTAATATTTGAAGCATGATTGGAGGTGCAGTTAACGAACCAAATGATAGAAGAGGCTAGGGTTTATGTTAAATTTCTTCAAAAATTTTTAACATGTGCGTTGCACATGATAGTTGTGTATCACTCCATCTTTTTTTATTCCCGTCTCTTATTAATATGTGAGAATGAACTCAAGAAACGACCCCTTTAAAATTTCCATTCCTCCCATTCTTCACTATTTAAAGAGAAAGAATTTGGTGGAAAGAGAATGACTTTTTAATTCTTTGTTTCCATTCTCAACAGCAGACAAACAAGAGAAAGCAACTTGATTCTTTTTCCTACCTTTCCATTCACCCCTACTAAACATGCCCCTACGGTATTCCGTCCTTAGAATCCACCCTTAAGAACCCGTGATTCGACTTAACAACTAGGATTACTTAGATCAACTAGGACCACTAAGAACTTCCCCTTGGAAGTTTACCAAACCCCAACTAGATCTCTAATGATCTAGGATTGATCTCAGGGATACAAGACTTCCCTTACAACTTAGTAGATTGACATAAGATAGATGAACCAAGTCTTAATCTAACCTAGAGACTCGATTCTAAAGAAAGGGTATGATAAAGAAGACCCTCGACAAAACACACAAGTATGGATTAGGTACTTTTGAGGCTCTCTTACGAAGATGTGTTCACTTTAATAGAATTATAGATGAGAAGTTTGGAACACTTAGATGTTAGACTTAGAGGACCAGAGAAGAGAAAAGAGAGGAAAGAACATTTGCAAGAGGTGAGGAATACAAAGGCCAAGGGTGGGTATTTATAGGCAAAAATCTCAAATGTTGTAAAAACATTTCGCGAGTGACGCGCTACCCACGCGTCAGCGTGTGGCCAATTAAATACCCGTACTTATTAAACCCCCATTTGTACTTCACGCTATGACCTTTCAATCATTCTTAAACTCAAGGCCAACCAACTCAAATACCCATTTGATAAAAACGTTTGTGAAGTATTTAAAAGCGTTTAGCTTGTCCGATATTGTAAAGAGAGAAAAGAATTATCGGAAAGGGGTATTTTGGGTATTCCTTAAAGTGTAACTAGCTTAGTTAGGATCGAACTAAAGGTTTGAAAGAGATAGTTAGAGTACAAAGGAATATTCTTGGAATATTCCAAACTTAGAGAGAAAGGGGGAAGAATTTCAAATTTAAATTTCAAATCTTTCAAGCACATGTTGGATAAGAGAGAATGAGTTGTAAATGAGTTGGCATGATGTGATGGAAAAGAGCCTGTTGATCTTGCTTTGAAATGGAGGGTTGAGATGAGATGAAGAAAGGTAAGTTGGATAGGTGAGATGGCAAGATCAATGATAGAAAGAGAGGTGTGTTTGTTTAGTGAGTGAAATGTGTTTGCTTATGAGAGGAGGTATGTTTGTTTAAGATGTGAGTTCAATCCAAGGTTAGAGAAGCGAATGACGTATCTTAGATTAATGGGGTGGCTTGATTAAGGGTGGAAGATAAAGTGTGTTTGTTGTCTTTGTTTGAAAAGTTTATAAAACTTTAAGTCTCGAAAGAACAATAAGTAGATAGAGAGAAAGAGAGACACCACGATATATACTGGTTCGGGAAGGGGGGTTTAGTCCTTCCGTACGTCCAGTTGCGAATCTACGACTCCGATACTATACTAGTATAATCCTTATGGTGGACTATAAACCATATTACATCTTAACTCCACCGATATACGCAAAGATCAGAGGGCTCACAAAGAAGAGTTACTCATTCGGTATTCCGCCTCGGATTTCAACCCTAAGATAAACCATGATTCGAATTAACCTATAACCAATAAGACTTCCCTTGGAAGCTTACTAAACCCCAACTAGATCTCTAATGATCTAGGCTTGATCCCACAGATATAAGACTTCCCTTAAAACTTGATGAAATAAAATATAGATAGTTGAACTAAGTCCTAACCTAACCTAGAGACTCGATTCTAAAGAAAGGGTATAAGAAAGAAGACCCTCGACAAAACACACAAGTATGGATTAGGTACTTGTGTGTCTCTCTTGTAGAGATGTGTTCACTTCAATAGAATGATAGATGAGAAGTTTAGAACACTTGATGTTAGACTTAAATGATTAGAGGTGGAGAATTAGCGGAATAATGTTTGGATGAGTGACAATACACGGCCAAGGGTGGGTATTTATAGGCCAAAATCCTAAATGTTGTAAAAACATTTTGCGAGTGGCGCGCTGCCCACGCGCTCCGGATTCCCGAAATGTTTTCTTTGGGATTTGACGTTTTAAATACCCGCACTTGTTAAACCTCTAATTGTACTACACACTATGACCTTTCACATTTTTCTTACACTCAAGGCCAACCAATCAAAATAGCTATTTGTTAAAAAATGTTTATGAAGTATTTAAAAGCCTTTCGCTTATCCGATATTGTAAAGAGAGAAAAGAATTATCAGAAAGGGGTATTTTTGGTATTCTTCAAAGTGTAACTAGCTTAGTTGGGATCCAACCAAAGGCTTAAAGAAGCTAGTTAGGGTACAAGAGAATACTCTTAACTTGAAGAAAAAAGGGGTGAAAGATTTAAAATTTGAATTTCAAATTGATTAAGCACCTGTTGGAAAAGAGAATGGGTTGTAAATGAGTTGTCATGAGTTCGCATGATGTGATAGAAAGGAGCCTCTTGATCTTATTTTGAAATGGAGGGTGAGGATGTGAAGTAAGAAGGTAAGTTAGATTGGTGAAGTGGCAAGATCAAGGGTGATAGAGAGGTATGTTGGTTTGGTGAGTAAGTTGTGTTTGTTTGTGGAGAGAGAGAATGAGGTATTTTGGGATTGATGTGGTAGCTTGATCCAGGGTGGAAGAGAAAGTGTGTTTGCTGTGTTTGTTTGAAATCAATCCAAAGGTGGAGAAGAAAATGAGGTAACTTAGATTGACGAGGTGGTTTGATCAAAGGTAAGGATGATAAAGTGTGTGTGTATGTGTGTAATTCAAATGTTATGAGGAAGAAGGTGAATAGTGAGTGCGTGGTGGAGAATGTTTTGATAAGATATGGAGGAACCTTTGTTAGGAATGTAGGGAACAAAAGGTACAATAAGTATAAGGATAGTACATTGTGTAAGGAAATGTGAGTTGTCATATGGGTGTTATTTGGGAAAGGTTTATTTGAATAAAGGATTGAAGATAAAGAATGAAGATGATGAAGATAAGGATGAAACCAAAGGATTAATTTGGATTAATAATCACATTGCCAAGAAGAAAGGAAAGAGTGGGTATATGTGATTATGGGAAGGTTTAAAAAAGAAGTGTTTAGAGTGTGTGAATGATGAAATCATTTGTTGGGTAAGAAAGGTGAACAAATGATTAGGAAGGATGTGTTGTAAGATTGTGTAGAAGGAGTGTGGGAGTTTGTAAGTCATCTTGTACATGTGAGGAATACATGTGAGTTTGTAAAACATTTATAGTTAGGAGGTGAGAAAAGTCAAAGCATGATTAACCTCCAAATACCGCAAACTCAATTTGTCATTTAAACTTTAATCCATGATAATCAACAAATGGATTTGATCACTAATCATCTTGATGCAAATAGGCTAAGTGCTTTACCTCTTAAGTAAAGCATATCCCGTGACAGGAAATGATGCGTTTACGCAAAGTGACCTTTGACTTAGTTTGACCATTAAGGAAGTAAAGCCCGTTACGTGATTAGGAATAACGTAAATCCAGATTAAGGTCAAATGAATACTTTCGTTTAATGGTATGTTGAAAATATGATCATACTAGGTTTAGAAAGAAGTTTCGGCCTTGGCTAGAGGCGTTTAATAAAGTATTTGAGTTGGCATTTTGTTGAAAAATGGGAGGATTTGTTTTCGCTCCTCTCTAAGTCTAAACCTCATTTAGAGTGTTCCTAAATGGTCAAATCTCATATACATACCTTTATTAAAGTTTCTATAAGTGTTGGGTAAGAGAAAAGCCGACAAAAGAAAATCTGTAAAAACAGAGTTCGCTTGTGGCACGCGCTGACGCGTAACCAGCGCGCAGGACAGGCAAATTCGATTTTACAGATTTTTCCTATCGTTTATGATTTCACATTTTGCGAACGTTTATTTGTCATCGTTAAAACATAAAGGAGATCATGGTAAATGTTGAACCAACAAGCTCCCCCTTTTTGATGATGTCAAATAAAATTTCAGAAAGCAAATAAAATTACAAATGTAGCGAAGATGAAGATCGCCGTTGATGAAGTTCGCGTCTTGATCTTGGCTTTGTAATTTGGTAAAGCTTGAATATTGTCTTTACCTTATAAGCCTTGCATAACTTATCTATTCCCATGTATACTATAGCTCTTTGCTTTAGTAATAAGCCTCTTTGCTTTGCTTTCCTTCTCCCCTTTTTGTCAAATAAAAAATGCTAGATCTTTGTCTTTCATTGGAAGGTTGATATCGTTGTGGAAGAAAGAATAGATATCAATTCACGTGCTCCTCCTTGATCGTTGATCCCTTTTGTTTTAAGGCGGGGATCCATGGGTCAAGAGCATTACCTTTGAGGTGTTCTTGGCTATATCTAGTAACAAGCAAACACAAAGCAATACAAACAACAAACATATACACATGTTCAAGTCCAACATGGGTTAGTTTACCATTTGGAATCTTGGAAACATGGATGAGTACAAATATGGATTATTATAACTTTGTACATTGTTGCATATATTCATATACATATTTTAGCATTTTATATGTATGGATATTCATGACTATAATTATCTTTTGTTGAGCAAGCTAGAGATAATAAGTACATAAGCAAAACACATTTTATTAAGAAACACATAAGTTCAACATTTAAGCCTACAACCATATCAAGTTCTTTCAAAGTATCCTACTCCTTAAGATTATTCTTTAATTCTTCTTTCCCAAAGTCGTTTTCAACGACACAATTCATGTTGGTAGCCACGGCTAGCATGAGTTTTATTGCCTCATTGATAGAGGAGAACATATTCCTATTTTCTTCTCTAAGATCTTTGGTTGAGTTGATCATATTTATTATGTTCTCACAACAAATAGAGTGTCCACGCTCAATGTGATTTGGGCTTAGGGGATTCCCTATCTTATCCCAAATCCTATCTTCCCATATCCCTCATATTAGAGAAGAGGGGATCTCGGTGTTATAGATCTTAGTTCTCACTTCCTCATTAGGAGTTTGAGGAACGACCACATTATCACCATTAGCTTCTTCAGCATTAAGGTACAAGTCTACATCGAAGTTTGAGTCTTCAAACGCCTTATCGTCAAGCACACTCTTTGGAGAGCTACCTTGGTTTTTTGGAAGAACCATTCTTTAGTAGTGGTGTTGATAGTGATTACATTTGATATTCTTTTATAGTGGTAAGATTTGAGTTAGGTATAAGATTTAGATTTAACAAGTAGCTCTTGGGTGATTAGACATATTATCTTTGATTCCTTAAAGTTTAAGGTAGTTATGCCTTTTATAAAGAAAGTACTTTATTGGGAAGATAATTATGCCTTGGTGATTTGAGATTTTAATTGAGATTTAATTAGGATTTGGTTGAAATTTGATGATCAAGTTACACAAGCTAGTTTCCATAATTATACATACATGCACCATAGTTTGTCCATGCATGCACCATAGTTTGTCCATGCATGATACTTCCTTTGTTGTGTAGAGATCCTTAATCATCATTTTGAATTTTTGGAATTGATAACTTTATTTTTGTATTACAAGGAAATACTTAGGATCTCGGATGAGTAGTCCAAGTTGTCAAACCTACTTCAGTGTGTATTTCAATCCTTACACATATTGGACACATAATCCATTCTACAATAGCAAAGTGTACTAGGTATAATATCTCGGACTTATGATCGATATGTTGTGTCAACATTGATAATATTAATTACCATAGTGTATGGTGAATTAACTTCATAGTTTTTCGGATGAGAAAACTATATTATCATGTTTATTCTTTGTATATTTTAGTATGTTATGCAAAATCATACCGAGTTCTATTTTAAAAGAATCATCTTTAACTACGTAAGTAGTTTGTATGCTTGCATAAAGTTCTTTTGTTTTCTTTTCTACCCTAATACACATAACATGCAATTATCACATTAAATGAACAAGTTGACACAAATACAACATTTTCAACATAAGGATGAGTTGTAATCCAAGGCGATTTTGTCAATGAATTTGTCTATTTAATCTCTCATGTCTATCATGTAGAATAAAGCATGCAATGTTGTGAAAAAGTCAATTTCACATATTTAAGTATGTGAGGCGATGATTAACACAAGATTGACAAGATGTAGAGCAAATTTCTTGTTCAT
>BQNB010124395.1:0-19946 GCA_026074375.1 Tanacetum coccineum
AAGTTCAGTGGCTATTGGGTCATGAGGAACGAACGCATCATTAACAATCAATACACATACACTATTTAGGACGAAGATGAACAACTTGGTACACCAGAATAGTCATTGATCGATCAATAGCATTTTCTAGAATAGGTACCTCAGATAAGATTGATGCATTAGATGGACCAGCTTGTGGATTTGCTGACCCGACTGAGGACACATTGGCCATGAATATTGACTGAGCAGTCGGTTCATCATCAACATCTGAATCAAAAGCGTCACATTCATCTTCCTGGAAGATGTTATCCTCATTCAGAGCTAAGTCTTGGACTGGTTGATTATCCACATCTCAATCAAAAACGTCACATTCATCTGCCTGGAAGATGTTATCCTCATTCAGAGCTAAGTCTTGGACTGGTTGATTATCCACATCTGCATCAAAGGTGTTGCCCTGTTCACCAGCCAGAAAGAGTAGTTCCTCTTCATCCAAAACTGCACCATTCTCTTAGGCTTGCATCAGCAGCATCTTGTCCTTGAAATAATCAGAATTCTGTGGACGCTTTGGCTGAGTACAGTTCCTTGTAATATGTCCAACTCCATTACAATTGTAACACTTGGTCAGTTTCCCTTGACCTGCATTGGCATTCCCAGCTCTATTCGGTGCACCCCCATTTCCTGATGTACCATTTCCCCGAGCAAAATACCTCTGATTCTAATTATGTCGCCCTTGAACATTCTGAACTACAACCCGACCATCTTGAATAGTTGCTTGATTCCGGGTGTTAGATGAGGTTCGAAGTTGATTGTTGGTCTGAGGAAGCGTTGCTCTGAAGGATTGGGCAAGGAGTGCCATTTGTTTGGTTATGTTGTCAAGTAGTTCATCAGTTTGAGTGTATCCGGAGTCAATTTGTGATGTTTCAGGGAATTGTGGATATTGTGGTAATTGAGGGTTTATTGATGAAGAGGGATATTGATGAGACTGGACATGTGATGATTGTGCATAGAGTTAGAACCAATGACACAAATGCCAGCTGATGAGTCGTGAGTAGGAGTGATTCTTTCAATAATCAGTCGATCTTGTGCAGCATGCTTCTCATGTTGTTTTAAGTATGCATACAGTTGTTCGTGATTTGTCTCTTTCAGACCTTTGTATAGAGTTTAACTGGCTGTCACCGAACCTATCCCATTCAGGTGACATATTGTTCACGAACTTGGAGTTCAGTTTTAATGTTAGGCATTGTCATCTGATATCCTCATGTCGTTGACCAGCTTGTGAAAGCCGAACATATAACTCCATGTGATTATTTCCACATGGAAGCATCTTAAACTGCTCAAACTCTCGTACACCTGAGATTCTCTATCTTCTATTGTGAGTTTCATAACGCCAGAAGCATTTTGACATTGTCCCAAATTGCTTTTGCTTCAATGTTGTGATTGATAAGCTTGTAGATATCTTTGGGAAGTCCTTGAAGCACACAATTTGGAGGCACGGACATCTGCATCGTATCGTTTCTTCTCCGTGTCACAGAGTCCTCATATTTTACGAGGCCTTTTCTGGTCCAAGAATGACACCCTCCCTCAGGGGTAGTTCCGAGGGCATCCCTTGAGTTCAAGCTCAAATGGTCCTTGATCAATCTATTGAAGAATTTTGCAATCACCTTTTCCTTCCCCAACATACAATCGGATTCGTTTATGATCCCGCCCCCACTCATGATTTCCGCAGTCATCCTATCCGACATAGGAAGGGCGGTAACGGAACCGTCCGCTGATATATCATCTGAATTACTGGACATGGTGATTACTTGATATGATAAAGGTTAGATCGGTACATGATTTAGTGATTGTATGTATAAAAGTGATGATTGTTTGTTTGATCAGGTGGATATGTTGTTTGATAGTGATTAGGTTTGGTTTTAAATGAATAACGTAATGAATTTAATGAAACTAAAGGCAAAACGCAGTGAAGATGCCTAGACAAAAACGCAATGATGAATGAAATTTGTCCAGAGTAACTTCTTATCAAAACCAAACTATGGCTTTATGTAAAAGCAATGGAAGTCTTGAGCAAAATGCAATGATGTTGTAGCAAAACACCAGTGATAGCTTGAAGCAAAACGCAATGATGAATGAAATTTTGCCAGAGTAACTTCTTATCAAAACGCAATATGGTCTTCAAGCAAAACGCAATGGAGGTCTTGAGCAAAACGCAGTGATGTTGAAGCAAAACGCAGTGATAGCTTGAAGCAAAACGCAATGAGGTCTTGAAGCAAAACGCAGTGAGGTCTTGAAGCAAAACGCAATGAGGTCTTGAAGCAAAACGCAATGAGTCCTTGAAGCAAAACGCAGTGAGGTCTTTAAGCAGGCAAAACGCAACCTTCAATAACCAAAATTCTACCCCAAATACGCACAAAAACGCAGTACTATTGTACGATACAAAATGACAAAACGCAGTGTACTATTTGAGGCAAAACGCAATGAAGAATGTCTCAGAGAGGCAAAACGCAGTGAAGAAAAATACAACTTTTTCACCTAAAAACACCTAAAAATCACCCTTTTGAACATTTTTTGCTGGTTTCTTCTTTTGCAACAACTTGATCCTAAGGAAGAGCCTATATACAACTATAGAAACACTAACTTTAACATCCACAAACGTAGAATCAAAGAGTGTCCAAGAATAAGACATAAACCTTCAAAACCAACTTTTTTGATCTAACTAACCAAGAAAATGCACACACAATCTAGCTAATCATCCCATGGGCTCTGATACCAATTGTAGTATATTGGATATCATAACACAAGCCTAGGATTAATGTTTGGTCAAATTGTCTAGAGAGAGAAAGTGGGAGTTCTAGAGAGAGAAAATCACTTAGTGTGTGTTTGTGATAAAATGAACATTCCAACCACTTCCATTGGCTGGAAAGGGGTATTTATCAAGAGTTTAGTGCCCCTAAATGGACCAGGAGTGGGATAACAGTGGATAAAGACCCGGCCCAACATCCAGAAGTCGTATGGTAAACTAAACGATTAAAACTAAGACTACGACTAACCTATGCAGAAATAACACGTAGACCGATCTTTTTACATGGATTTTCATAATCCTAACAAAGTATCCGGCATCACAAAAATGACTAACTTAAAATAAATTTTATGTCCAGCCCCTCAACGTAGTATAAACCCCTAGAGATAAGTAACGTTTCCCCCAGCTGGATAGTCACACCATACCCCATAATCCTTGCAATCTGGTCGTTTCCCAAATCTAACAGTACCCAGAAATTTACTGAGAAAGTTCATGAGTTGAGAGCGATTCCCTGTCATGTGTTTCGAACATCTGGAGTCCAGATACCAGAGTACAATTTGGACAACCTGTCATGACAAGAAAAGAAGACGATGGAATATTTGTTGCATTGGATCCCTAGGTTTGTTTGGGTTCTGAGTGGTTAGCATTCTTAGATTCTACAATCTTAGCTATACTACTAGAATCTATGATTTTTTAAAAACATGTATTGGTGGTCTATAGACTTTGATCTCTGTTTTGAATTTTCATCTGGAGTAGGGAAGTGGTTTGATTAAGAGGTACTGAGTTAGTTGAGGTAAACCTAGTTAAAGGGCACGAGTTACCAACTATAGTGAAAGTTATTCTTGATGGTTTCCGACTTAAATCTACTCAGTAAATACATGACCAGTAGGTTTCCAAACATTTTTAGATATTTCCTATGTTTCTTATCAGATTTAGTACGTTATTCCAATTTTGCACAAGATCAAGAAGACATTTACATGTAAAACCAATCAAACATAGATTTTATTGCAAAGTAGGACAGAGAATATTCAAAATTTGGTAATTGACATTGACAATTTAACATCTACATCACAAACAGGTTTAACAACACGATTTGAATTATTAACTTTCCTAGGTTGGGCTTTTACTTTATTCTTCTTGTTCTTACTTGGTGTTTGCGAGATCTTATAATTCTTTTTATTGCCTGAAGGCTTTGATCTGCAATTCTTAGTAGAACACTTCACTCCTGTAGAAGACAACACAGGTGTGTTAGAATCTGATGTATTAGAAGACTCTACCTGTTTACTGTTGATTGAGGATGTGAGAGGTTTAGCAAACCCAACTTTCTTGATATTGTTCATGGGTGTGACAGCAACCTTCCTAGTATTAGGTGTTATCGCATTAAGGCACGTATCTTAAACATATACATGTAACTCCTAAATTCTTGTGGTATACTTACAAGGAAGGTCTAACTTGCCATCTAAAGGTTGTTTCACCTTAGCTTGTTCGACTATTTCCCGAAGAATATTAGCTTGTTCTTGAGTGTTCCTAAGATAGTCTCTGTGAACTTCCCTATTTTGTAATAACCTAGAAGGCAACGGTTCTAAATCAAGCTTGAACATGCCCGGAGCAATAGTGTTAACAAATGGTATGTGAATAACATTTTCAACAATTTCTTTCCCTTTTAATTTTCGTAAATTGTTTTTCAATGATGTTATCACAAAGACCTTATCTTGAATTTGAGCTTTTAAATCCTCATTTTCCGCAGATTTTAAGTTCAGTTGATCAATTAAAGAGTCACTCTGTTCTTTGGTACGAACACGTGTCTTTTTTATTGAATCAAACTGATCTTTAAAAACTTGTTTCAGATGATTAATTTCTTTACAAAGACGCTGGTTTTTAGAAAGTAATTTTGCCACACTATTTTCCAGTTCATCATTTTTGGTCTCGTAATTCAACAAAAACACAAATCATTATAACAGTATCATCCTTGCTTATCTCTCATAATTTGATAATTTTCCTTTCTACTACAATTGCGTGACTTTGTCTTAAGCTGACTTTCAAGAATTCTTTTTCAAAATATTCTGGAATTTCCAGAGCGTTCTGATTAATACAAGATTCATCCTTTTGAAAAATTTCTTGATTTAATTGATTTGATAATTCAAGAGAAATACAATGGTTTTCAAGTTAAGAATGACTTTTCAAAAGAGCATTATATGCTTGTTTTGATTTGGAAAACTCAGCATAAAGATTTAAACACTTATCACAATATTCACATATTTGCATTTCCATATTCGCAGATTCATTTGTCACAGACAAAGAATTCATCACAGTTATGATTACATCTTGAGACATGATTTTGTGTAAGAGTCGATCATTTTCTAAAAGAAGTTATTTCTTAGCAATTTCCACACATTGTTTATCAACTGAAGACTGTTGAACAGTCGCTTCTATTTGGTCAAAAACTGTTAGTACTTTCGTTATTTCATTTAGAAGATCTTTATCAAACACTTGAAGAATTCTCTTAAAGATTTTAAAATTGGAAATAATCATTCATTTTAAAAACATCCTTTGTATGTTTCAAACCCCATTCACCTTCTCAAGAGCAACTGTGTATTCCTCTTCTTTACCGACAGAGTCAAACTAGCGAGGTGGAATATTAATCTTTTTAAGCTTGCATTCACTAATACCCACTTTAGGTAGTTCACGAGGAACATCCACTTTTACAAGTGGAGAAAAAGAAGTGTTCAATGATTGGATTAGTATATGAAACCAAAAATTTATTCATGCGATATACTTGTTGTTAGATAAAAGCGTTTTTAAAATAAAATCCTCAGATAATCTATTTAATTTTTCATAATCAATAGGTTTATGAGAAATTTTCTTTGCAATAACTTCTGGATCTTTTGATTTTTCAGACATTTTTAATCGACTCTTATCTTCCAAAATCAATGTTTCTTCATCATCAATCACATGCATAGCAACATGAAGTATAGAGATAACAACACCATCGATACAAGGTTGGTTTAATCCGCTGATCTTTCATGAAGATAAAGTCGGATTTTGATAACTCTAGAGCAGTTGTGTATATATCAAAAACAGCTTGTGGCTTAGTTTAACATTAGTGCATTGTTTTTGAGACAGAATAACCCACTTTGTAAATGATATTATCAAGTTCCATTATCTTCTTTTCCAAATCAATTTCGTTTTCTTGATATTTATTTTCTTTTTCTTTGGATTTGTTTTGAAAAACATTGAATGTTTCTAATAAACATTCCTTTTCTTTGATTTGTTTAGAAAGATTTTGCTCAAGTGATTCAACTTGTTCTTTGAGTGCAAGTTTCTCTTTAATCATATCATCCATTTGAGAATAACATTTTCTTTCATGACGAGCTAAAATCAAAATTAATACGTTTATTTAAAATTTTTACATCGAACCTTATATCTCTCAAGCTTCATCGGTATTGATTCATTATTCTGTTCCTTATTTACCTTTTCCTAATTATTTACATGATTAATCATTTGTTTGGACATTTGTTCAATCACAGATAAAATCTTTGAATCTTGTTGTGCCTGCAAATTAGCATCTTGAACAGTTGCCTGTTGTGTTTCTTGCAAATATTAAGAATATGGAATGATATTACTATCATTAGATATCTCATTATCTGTAAAATCCATAACTGATGATTGTTCAAAATCTTGCAATGCATGCACACTTTGATTATCCATATCATTCAGATAGGTTTCAGAATTAGGTACCTCTGAGATAACGTCAGAACCATAGTTGGAAATGTTGGCCATAAGAACCGCTTATGCAGTTGAGAGATCATCATAGTCAGAATCATAAGTATCGAGATCCTCAGTTTGGAAAGCACCATTGTGAGGAATGACTGTCTGAGCTTGAACATTGCTTGGAATCCTAATCTCATAAATGCAAGTTGCCTTCCTCATCCAATATTGTCCACTTCTAAGGCTTCTTCTAACATTGCTTCTCCTTTTACCATGCCTGCAATTCCTTGGTCGTTTAGGCTGAGTGCATTTCCTAGCCATATATCCTTCACCTTGGCAGTTGTAGCATTTACCAACTCTGCTGTCCACTTAAAGTAATTTTCCTCCCCTTGAACAGTAGCATTGCTCCTTATATGTAATACCAGAAAAAATTTAGCCCTTGTTCTCCTCTAAACTGTTGCACAATAACCCTGCCATCTTGAATAGTGGCTTGGTTTCTTAGATTAGAGGAAGTTCTGAGTTGATTATTGGTAGTAGGGAACCTTGAAGAAGCTACAGCCGTTAGAAAAGCCATTGCTTTATTAAGACAAGCAATCGGATCATCTCCAGGAGAAAACACAGGAACAGCAAAACCTAAATCTACAAATGGTGACTCAGTCATAAGTTGTGTAGGAGCTTGAGGTGATTGATAAGCAACTTGTGGAATTACTTGTGGAACAGTTGAGGTTTGATGATTCATTTGAGACTGAAATGCATGTGATGGTGGAATGGATGAATGATTAAATTGAGTTTGTGATGGATAATGAGATGAGTATTGTTGATTGGGTTGAATTGATCCATATTGTGATGGTGAAAACTGTTGTTGAAGTTGAGGATTGTTGTAAGAAGACTGATAAGTGTTGAAGTGAGGTGGTGTCATCTGCTGATTTGCAACGAATGCAAGTGGATCTTGATTGCGTTCACGCATAATACGGACTTCATTTGCATGGAGTTCGTGTTGTTCAAGATATGCATGAAGTTGATCAAAGTTGGAGGTATGCAAATCTTTAACAAGCTTGACATCAGTCACAAACTTACTCCATTCAGGTGGAAGACTGTTTAAGAACTTAGTATTAACTTGAAATTGCTCCATTTTCATTTTGTAGATGTTCATATCGTTAATCAGCTGAGTAAATCTCAAGTAATACGTGTGAAGTGATTCCCCCTTAATGTGAGTAAACTTATCAAATGCATCATACAGCTTACACTCTCTTTCCTGCTTTGTCAAAGAGGTACCTTGCATCAGTAACTGAACTCTCTCCCATAAATCTTTAGCAACTCTGTGATGATTCACAAGTGAATAGATATCAGCAGGAAGACCTTGAAGAATGATATTGGTAGCTTTCATATCACAATCAGCTTGAATTTTCTCAGCAGCAGATAATTCAGCATATTTCTTTGTTCTGATCACACCGTTCTCTTCAACCGTAGGCCAAATGAGAGGACCATGTTCAACTGATTCAAGTATCATTCTTCCGTGCTCTCTATTTTGCATGTATAATTCCATTCGACTTTTCCAAGAATCATACAGGTCTTTGTCCAACATAGGTGGACGATTGTCAGCACCGGAGAGTATCATGTACTCAGCAAGAGTATTCTTTTGTCCGAGTGAAATAATTGAATCCATTTCAATGTGATAAGATTAAGGTGATCGTACAGTGATTGGAGGTTGTTGTGTTAAAGTGAGGTTTGATTAATGAAGTTGAGTCTTTCAGAATACACGGGATTTTACAATTCTTGATAAAACCAGGAAATCAAGTTTTCACGGGATTTTACAAATCAAAGAACAACCGTATAATTCACTTAATGAACGTGTATATTTCTCCCAAGGAAAGTGTATAAATCACCAAGCAAAATACGTATAAATAGCCTTTGTAAAGAAGTATGTATAAATCGCCCTTGAAAAATACACACGTATAATTCGCCTTCACAAAATTGATGTATAAATCGCCTTAGCAAAGTATCACGTATAAATCGCCTTTGTATAATTCGCCCTTGATAAGACGACGTATAATTCGCCCTTAAAAACGTATAAATCGCCTTTAGAAAGTGAATGTATAAATCGCCTACACAAACGTATAAATTGCCCTTGGAACACTACACGTATAAATCGCCTGTTGGAACCTACATGTATAAATCATCTGACCAAAGCGTATAAATCGCCTGAAGGAAAAGATATGTATAATTCGCCTGACCAAAACGTATAAATCGCCTGAAGGAAAAAAATACGTATAATTCGCCTATGTGTATAATTCGCCCAACAGTGTTCGAAACTCAAAAACTAAAAATCTTAAAAAGACTCACTTTGTGACGTTTTTACCCAATTTTTCTTGTACTTCTTACCTATCTAAGACTATTAGAACCTTAAAAACACAAACTTTAACGTTTTTGACACGAAAAATTTGAAATCAAGATTCTTGATACAAAACCCTCTTTTTAACCAAAAAAACACAAAAGTACTTTTTGAACCAAAACTTATCAAAATGAAGATTTCTATGGGTATGGTAATTTTCCAAGGTTTTTTTGCCTTGTACAAACTAGATTACTACAAAGACTAAAGAAGAAAGAAAGTAGTAAAACCATTATGGTTTTTTAAAACCCATAAATAGGGTAAAACATTTTGTAAGGTTTGGAAAACCAAAAGAACGAGTAGAAAATGCAAGTAAAAATAAACGCATACTAAAACAAAAAAATATCAACATCACCCCCAATTCACCACACCCCTGGCTCTGATACCAATTGTAGAATACTAGAAAATACTATGAACAACAACGATTGAAAGAACTAGGAAAAAACTAGAGAGTAACAAGGTTGGGAGGATGGTAAAGCATTAGTGATGAAAGTAAAAGAGAAATAAAACTTAGATTATGAGAAAATGAAACAAAAACCAACCAAAATCCCACTCCATAGTGTGGAGTGGATGTACCGGGTCCACCTTAATCGATCATAGGAATGGTAGGATGAATGAATAAACTCGTCGATTTTAGACAACCATATAAAGAATGAGTGCAAAAGGTTTTAGAAATTAGTGGAGAAACAGTCAGAATATTAATAAGGCAAACTTGGGGAGGCCTATTGTGGTGGGTTGGGTGAGCCAGTCCCCTTAATTCCTATGGCCCTTCCCCTTACTTCAGAATGTTGGTCCCCCTTAATTTAAGGGGGGCCGCAAGAGCTAGACGCTTTCCCTTGTTTTTGTCTTTTGAGGGGAGGTGTAATTCTGAATATTTCTCGCCGTTTTTAGGTAGAAAATTAGAATTCAAAATATTTTTTCAATTTCTATGAACAAAATTTTCTTATTAAATCTAAAAAGGTTGGTTTTTGTAAAAGTTATAAAAATATTTATGACATTTTTATAAAAAATTTGAGGTTAAATAAAAATTCATTTGATCATAAAATAAATTAAGCATTTATTTTTTTCATACCTTTAGTGATTTACGTCAGGTGCAAACTTCGTTGAAGCAGACTTGAGACGTCGAAGAATAGTTTCGTATGAATGGATTGATTGATTTGTGATCACGATAACTTAAGCACTTTACGTAATGTGTTATAAGTATACATGTTGTTATACCAAAACATAAGAGAATGTATAGATTAAATATCGTATTATGTCTATCCCCCTTTTTTGTATGACAAAATAAGTAAACTATAACTCCATAATACAATATAAGTTACTTGTTACCTTCTTCTCGCCCCTTTTGTCAAACAAAAAGGAGACACTACAAGCCATTCATTCCATTAGAATGAGAACTTTTACTAAACTTTAATCGTTGAGAACCAAAGAGAGCGAGCTTCATCATCCCACGTGAAGCCTTGCTACCCTTAAGCTCATTTCACTCCTATGACACTTGCATCCCATTGTATATTGACTCTAGTAGATCCATGGATCAATATTATAGGGATGGAATAATCATAACAAAAATTATAATTCATAACGGTTGCAACTCCCCCTCGGTGTATGCTCCCCCTTGTTTGGGGCACCAAGGAATCAAGCTACGAAAGTGTGCTACAAATTTTTTTTGTAGAAAAGTGCACATATAATACTAATATATATATATAATATATATATATATATATATATATATATATATATATATATATATATATATAGCAATACACTAACGGGAACAAGATATGCATGTCTTAGATATATGCACTCTAAACTATGATATTTTAAAAGAAAAATTAAAACTTAGACACACGACGTATACTTAATACATGAGAATGTTTAGGAACCAATGATAAGGTTCGACCGACAGATGCTTAAGACTTGAAAATGATGGTTTGATTGAATGAATTCCAACACCCATCGGTATAATACCACTTTAATAAAACGAGAACAAAATGGTTTATTGATTGACACCCTATTATTATGAGAGTGACTACTTCCAAATGTCCATCAGGATGAAGGAGTTTTAACGTATTTGAATCAACACGTTCCTTAAGGAATCACAACAAAAACCAAGATTATGAATGTGGATTTGAATAGACTAAGGGTTGTATTGAGAGATTCCTAAATCCTTAAGGTTTTTTTGTTAAGCATTATGTATGCTTTTCATGTTTGGGGTGTTTAAGGATAAACATTATCGTAAGATTTTAGGTCTAACTAAATGTTGATGATAAGGGTGATTTGTTGAGAAAACATAAACGGAGAAGGATGAGCGTGAATGGAAGGGGAAGGTGTGGAAAACTAGAAGGGGGGTTGAATAGTTTACCGCTTTTTAATTTTATGTTTAGTTTGATTATAAAACTTAGATTCGACTTTATGTGAATTCACAATGTGCACAATATGAACAATTTAACTAATCAAATAAGTAATGACAAGATATAAAATAATTATGAAAGATAAAAGATAAGAGCTGGAAAAGATCAACCACAACAGAGGATTTATATTTGTTCGGAACGAAGCAACCTCTTCGCCGTACTCCCACCTCCCTCGAGCACCAAACTCGAGAGTTTTCTTCACTATGTCAACAAGCTCCCTTTAGGCGGAGAAAACCGTACATAACTTAGCTTACACTAATTTCCAACACAAACCTAAATGTCGAGTTCTAATCCTAGCTAAAACCAATCTATCACGACTAACCGCACTACTTCACAATGATTCATAACATCACTTCACTACACACCTTTTCTTCACTTCACTTCACAACTTCACCACACAACTCTGTCACAACCTTTCTATACTTCTCTTCACAACTTCACTTCAACTAAACACTATCTTGATCACACCAATCTAACACTACTTCTAAGATCACCCTGATCCAACTATACTTACAATGATCACCACAATCTACTTAATATACACAGCTACGATACGCACCTTCACAATATACACAAATGATTTACAAGATATAATACAATTGCAACAAGGTTGCAAGGACACACACTAAGCTATAATACTTCTTCACTTGATGGTAGGAAGTATTCTTCTCTTGCACTTGCGGATCAAAGCTTGGATCACTTGGAAACAAAGCTTTATGATTAAATGATCAATTTTTTTTCAATTTTATTTGGTTTTTGAAAAATTTATTTACAATGTTAATGTATGATCATTTTCAAGAAGATAACTTTGCCAGACTTTCCAACTGTGTTGGAGTCATACATCTCATACCAATGCGATGAACTAAGTACTCAAAGCATTCTTTTGGAAGAGATTTAGTAAATAGATCCACAAGTTGGTATTCAGTTCTGACAAAGTATAATTCCACCGTACCTTTTTAACGTGCTCTTTAATAAAATGATACGGATGTGTTGGGATTTAGTGCTTCTACACTTAGTACTGCTGATAGTTAGTTAGTACTGCCAGTACATGTTAGTACTGCCAGTTATAGTTAGTACTGTTAGTTGTATATTTAGTACTGTTAGTATAACAACCCAGAATTTTCATCAAATGCAAAATCAACCTATTTTATTATGATCACAATTGTACGGGGAAATTTTTCGCTTTATTACATTACTTGCATTGCCAATATCTCAATATGCAATGTAACTTGCATAACTGAAGTTAACGAGCTCACGCAACCTACCTATGGCAATCCTATCTTCATATATGTCAAGAAAACATCATAACATGTCAAGTCAATATCTTAATATCATTATTACAAAGTACATTACTCATATAATGTACCATTTGCAACGTTATATCAAAACGGGCTTTAAACCGTTATCGTATACCTCTAAAACCCTAATTTCATGAGAAGTTAATATCTAAAGTGAATGCACAAGCTACTAAAGCATATGTACAAGTAATATAACATTTCTTTTGAAATATAAACTCCCTCCAAGTCAAGTACAAGTCTTATAAAGCACAATGTATAAATCATAAAGCATGATCTTCAAAATAGCCGTTTCACCTCTGTTTTCCTAAACAATCTTGTATAATCTGTCAAGTACAAGTTACAAGCAAGTTATATACTTCATTTACATTCCATAATCATCCTCATTTCATAAGATTTCATGAAATGAAACCTAGAAACCCTAACCCGAGCAAAATACTAAACCATGACCCGTTTCTCGATATTTATCCATTTTAAACTTCAACCAACACTAAAATAAGTTGTAATAACTTAATTTACAACATTATCAATCATATTCTATCATCATTTCATCATTTCATCTCAATTATACACGAAATAAATCCAAGAAACCCTAAACGTGCCCTAATTTGAACTTTTAACCCGTTTACTTGTTTTCACCCTTTTTAAACCCAAACCACCTATCAATTCTTGATTATAATCCTTAATACAAACCTTGTGATCATTAATCCACACTTATAACTCAGATGTACTCAAAATACAAGAACAAAAACTTAATTCGATCCCTAATGAACCCGCGACCTCCATTTTTGCATTTTGACCCATTTTAAAACTTTCCATTACAAACAAGCACCATGGTGACTAACCTGCTTGATCCCCAAGTGCTTACAAGCACCACCATTCCATTTCTTGGTCCAAAAATTGGCCACATCCCCTCTTTGTCACCCATATCAGTCGTGGCCTCACTTCAAGCCACAAACACCTTCAATGATAGTTATAGCATACATGACTCATCCAACACAGCCCCTATACTCTCCACATCACCTCCAATGTGTCTTAACCTAATCACTAAGTTTTCTTGGTCTTTAAGGGTTGCTAATACTATAAATAGGAGCACATATACTTCATTTCAACTCATCCCCCACTTCTTCTTTCTATAACCCATTAGAGAAACAATTCTTTGCTCAAGAAGTTCTTAAGAGGTCCTAAGAAGTCTCAAGAATAGAAGTGAAGCAAAAGAAACCAAGAAAAGAAGCCCCGGAGTCGTTATTCTAGGCGTACGAAGCTAAAAGTCCCGATTTCGACCTGTTTCCAAGCTATAAGCTCAAACCCAGGTTCTGGATGTTCCACTTCTACTCCTACACTCTTATAATGTTCATATGATCCTAAATAAACTCTTGTTAAAGTTTTATAACTCAATTCATGCTCATTTTCCATTTTGATCCAAAATCGTACACCCGAAACCCTAATTTCATGTTTTTCTTGAATCTATGAGCTAATATCATAAAATATTGTTATAATCTATCCTAACATGCTTAACTAATGTTATTATAACTACTTTATCAAGTCCTGAAGGATTTTGAATTAAAAACCTACGCGTTTTCATTATAAAACCCTAATTCGACTCGTTTTGATTTCTAGCTTAACGAATCGTTAATCTGAACTTTCATTAAGTTAAACCTTCATATTTTAGCTTATATTAATAAGCTATAACCTGAAAATGTCTTTTGGAATGTTAAAATAAGCTTGCATGGCAATTCAGACTTGTTTTGTAAATATTATCCATGCAAGGGGTATATGTCGTAACTTTCTGAAACTTATAACTAAAAAGACTGAAAATGTCATTTTATCAAAATTATAACTATAAGGGTCTATTATGTCACTTTTCAAAGTGCAAGGTTTACTTTGTAATTCTTCGAAACTAGAAGGACCAAACTTGTAAAAGTGCAAACTCCAAGGGTATATTTTGCCATTTTTCATTCTCAAGGGTCTAAAATGTAATATTTTGAAAAAGTATAAAAATGTATTCAAAACATTACAAGACATAACTTTAATTAACGCTTCTTGTGCTTATCATTTCCAGATATTGATCAAAACGCTTAAAACCGATTATATCGTATCACAATACTAGGGAGCTTCATATTAAGGGGTTTCATCTTGGTATTACGTTCTGACTGAGTTGTTGGGTTTACGATTTAAAGTGCCCTAGCTCCTCAAACATTTACTGAATGACCTCTGAATTATGATGGCCCGAACGGTGATACAATAATTCCAAACTTTCCAATCAAACTCATAACTCTCTGAACCAAAGTTCTAGAGTACAATCTTCCTAAGACTCGACATATTATCCCAGGTTACATGATGAAGCTGCTTTCTTTCAAGTTGATATACTTTTCGCCCGAGTAGATAACGTCATACTACCATACAAATGCCTTTCCTTTGATATACTTTTGCCGTTAATTAGATTTCCCTGTTAAGGTGAGTTCATAGCCTCGCCTTTACTTATTTACATGTTTTATAAACCCGCGAGGGGGATACATGCTTGTTACAAACTCTTTTGCATACCCGTTTATCTTATAACAATATGATTACTTTTCAAAGACTTAGTGAGTCCATAGCCTCACTTTTAAATCTCTTTAATGTTTCATAAACCCGTGAGGGGGATACATGCTATAAATTACGAATATAAGTATTTTCCTGACTATATGCTATCCTGATATACCATTACAATTAATGTCTAAGTTACTTTATGCCAAAAGTCCCTCGTTATCATGGACCATTATTCACTTGCGAGTGAACGCGAATATTGTGGATATATCTATCGGGATTGACGAATCCTGTTTGTGTTAGCCGGATAGACAACCAAACATATTATATTTGAATTTCATAGGTATATGGAAATTACCTACACCGAGGGCCATTATCTTTATATATATATCACATCAATTTGGGTATATATATACACCAGTCAGTTTGTGTGCCATGAGCTTAGACGAGACAATAACGCAATTATACCATAACATTATACATGCAATACCATTTTCCCATGATAATTGTATTCGTTGCAATTATTACCAATAACGGGTGTATAACAACGTAACCCAATACCACACTATAACGCATTACTATGACACTGCTTCTATAACAATTACTTATGATGACTTGTATTCAACTATTACATTTCAAACCTATGAATTTCACTCAACCTTTGTGTTGACTTTTTAGCATGTTTATCTCAGGTAATTGAGCAACTTATGGCACGGAGTGGCATGGACATGAAGATGGCTAAAACTTGTTATCATTCACATTGTATGTAACTAGATTTTGGGACCTGCCTTTGTAAAACTCTGATTTTAAATGAATGATAACGTATCTTTTGAACAACGTCTCTTTTGAGTCGTTTTCTATGATTATGATTGTTGTATCCATGAAGTAATACCCCAGATTAGCTTTCGCTGCTATATGTAAAAATGGGGGTGTTACAGATTGGTATCAGAGCCATGGTTATAGAGAACAAGGTCAAAAACCTTAACTATAACCACATTACTTTTCTTTTCTAGCCATCAAAGTCCTCCGTGCCACTGCATTCCCAGAACAGTATGTAAAGATACATAACTATTATACTATATTATACCATAAATAACTTATGTTATTTACAACTGGGTTGTTAACAGAACGATGTCTTCTCCCAACCACTCTACTTCCGATATTGAGGATGCTTTTTCCTCTATGAATATTCTTAACTATAACTTTGGTTTCCAGGATTATTTCCCAGCTTCATCAGGAAGCATTTCTTTTAACTCTTCGGAAAACTCTAATATAATCCCATCAGTGATCTCACCTTTCTACAATAATCCTTGTTTAAAGGACGTACAAGCATTTTATGCTAAGGAATCATCTATTTCACCACCAGATCCTATTACTCCACCAGCTATTTTGACTCCATCTCCGGTATTATCACCATCACTACTATTTGATACCCGATATTTCTTTGTTCCTGAAGAATTATTACCACCTAAGAAGCAAATCCATTCCCCATCTTCTTCCTCAACTACGTAATCTAATTCATCCCGGAATCAAACCTGTGATTTATCACCATCTTTCTCAGTTTATACTCCTACCTCACCTCAGATATTTGAGATAGGAAAAAGTTCAATTAAGATACATCTGAAGCATCATGAGGAACAAATCGAAGATATTTTGAACTACTTAGAAGAACTCTCTTTTCTTCGCATTGGAAAAATGGAAGAAGATAACAAGCTAAAGATTGAACTTAAGAAAGTCCGTTCTCAGATTATCAAACTTCAAAGGAAGCAATTAGGGCAAAGAGATACGATTGCTTTTGCTCACTACAGAATTTCCAATCTTGAACAAAGCATTGAGGAGAACCAAGCTCATCACCAAACAGATCAGGAGGATCTTTAGGATGTCATCTACCGGCTTAAAATCAACAAACTAGTTATAGCTTTTTTCCTAGCCACGAGATGTGTGGTATAAATAAAAACACTTGTCAAATCTTGACTATGTACAGTAAGAAGGCAAGTTATTTATGAAGGCAATCCCATTACGTACCTTATTGTTTCTAGCTTATCTCTCTTTCATCATCATCTCTATCATCATCATTATCTCCGTCTTCATCATTATGAACCGTACCATAAACTCTAAGTGCTTAAAATTCATTACTCTTTAAGAATCACATTTTATTTTATTACCTTTCAAAACTTGTGATATCATTCTTATTACGTGTTCTCTTATGTTGATAGAATGCCTCCCAAAAGGACATCAACATCTGAAACACCGGCCATAACTTTGGCTGCCATCTGGCAACTAATTACTAATGGTATTACCGCCACTCTAGAAGCACAAGCTGCTACCATGGCAAATTCCGACAAATCCCAATAGGAACATTGGACAAGAGAAATTCCCGTAGTAAAAAGAGGAAACTACAAAGAATTCATAAGCTGTCAACCTTTCTACTTCAATGGTACGGAAGGAGCGGTTGGCCTCATTCGCTGGTTTGAGCGGACTGAATCGGTATTTTCTCGTAGCAATTGTTCCGAGGAAAACAAAGTGACATTTGCTACTGGTACCCTAACCGATGATGCCCTATCCTAGTGGAATGCATACGCTCAACCTATTGGAATAGATCAAGCCAATCAAATTACTTGGACCAAATTGAAAAGGCTCTTAACCAATAAGTATTTCCCTCAAACTAAAGTCAAGAAGATGGAAGACGAATTTTACAACTTGGTTGTAAAAGGAAATGATCATAAGACTTACATTAGGAGATTCTAGGAATTAGCCGTCTTATGCCCAAACATGGTACCAAACACCGAGAAACTTATGGAAGTCTTCATCAGTGGATTACCCAGAAGTATTGAAGGAAATGTTACTGCCTCGAAGCCTCAAACTTTGGAGGAAGCCATCAACATAGCCTAGAGGTTAATGGATCAGATAATAAAGCATGATTCTGCACAAGAAATCAATGATCTCAAACGAAAGCTTGAGGATAAGGGAAACATCATCAACAACAACACCAACTATCAGAATAACTATAACAACAACAGCCGTAACAATGATTACCACCACCAGCAGAATAGAAGGCAAGAAACCTTCAGGACTTATTCTGCCTCCAATGGATATACTGGGAATCGTCCCTTGTGTGAAAGGTGCACCCTGCATCACATAGGACCCTGCACTGTCAAGTGTCGGACTTGCAACATGGTAGGTCATCTGACCAAGAATTGCAGAAACAAAAGACCAGCCACTAGAAACAACCTACAATCAGTATCCCTAACTTGTAATGTCTGTGGAGAGAAAGGACATTATGCAAATCGGTGCTCAAAAACAAACAACAAGGCCACAGGACGGCGTACTTAAAGACAAGTATACTTTTCTACTCTAGAAACAACTCTCGAAGATATTCAAGTTCATCACCAAAATCTTCTGAAACACACTTCATAAGTTTGAAAACCCCAAACATCAAGCGACAATCCTTGTTATTTGTTGCTTTTATCCTACTACGAGTGATCGTTATCAATTATATACACGTATAATGATATAAGTATAAAAAAATTACCAAACTACCCTTGAGGACAAAGGAGGAAAGGAAAATTCTCACAATTATATATAATAATACGTATATTTACCGGTAAGTGGTTACCGGGTCGTATTCCTCGAAGATTTATGAAATTGAGACCACGTTTGTTATTTGGACAATGATTTGAATTGGTTCAAAGATGATTTGTTTTCTAGAATCCTAAAAGTGAGCAAATTAAAGGACAATTAAACCTAAGTTTAATAACGAGAAATTAAACTTTAACTAAAAATGCAAAACGGGAACCCTAAATGATGAATAGAAACCCTAAATTTCCAAAATTAAACCTAAATTGAAATTTTCTCTTTTTATAGACTCTAATTGACTAAAAAGTAAGTTTAAAGAAAACTAGAACAAAAACGGAGTTGAATTGAGCTTAAAAACATGAAAAACGTGAACGGAAACGAATCCCGTTCTTTAAAAATTGAAAATTTGAAAATTTTACCCTATGGAAACAAAACTAATTTTCCTAGAAACCATATAATAAAGGAAAATTTTCTAAAAAAGAAATATATTTTTTTGAGTATTTTTCTTTTTTTTTATGAATTTTTAAAGTTTTAAATAAAAATAAATGTTTAAAAATACTAAATTAGTTATAAAAATTATGAAAAAATTATATAAAATAGCTTGAACTAAGAGGGACCTAGGAAAAATAAGCTCGGGGACACAGCTTATCGAATAAGCTGTGTAATAAGCTAAACAACTTATTGAACTAAAGGACCAAAAATGTATATAAAAGATAGATTGTGCAAAGGAATACCGGATGAGCTATTGTAGCACAATGGTTAAGGGTGTGGGTGTTAAAACACTTGGTGAAGGTGGTAGAGGTCCCGGGTTCGAGCCTTGCTCACCCGGGGCTTCCCACTTTCCTAAGTGTTTTAATTTTTTCCATTTTTTTATAACTTTTTAAAACTCTAAAAAATAAGCAACTTTTGTAAAACACCTATTTTTATAAACTACAAATAAGCTAAAAAATAAGCTAAATAATGACAGAAAAGCTTAAACTAAACTAAACCACTAAAAAGTTAACTAATTGGGCAATTTAATGACAAATAAGCTAAGGGAAAAGATAAATAAGCTAAGGGAAAAGATAAATAAGCTAAAACAGATAACAATATATATCTAATAAGCAAGTAAGAACTAAAATAAGCACATTTGATAAGCTAGATTGACAGAAAAGCTTAAACTACTTAAAAACACTTTACATTTAACACTAGAAAGCAAATAAGCTCAAATAAGCTAATGACAAAACTAAATAAGCTAAAATTGACTTCTACTAACCTAAAAA
>BQNB010124396.1:0-19946 GCA_026074375.1 Tanacetum coccineum
CAAGACTTGGGAAATACAAACTTTACACTTTAAGCAACTAGCAACTATAAAATAAACTTAATCTAACAGGGTAGGCTAAGTGTAAAGGTGTAACAAAACAAATAATTGGTGTAGTTCCTAAAGGATTGGCTATATGGGTTGTTCTAAGGGTATTTTACTCTTAAAATGAGAGTAAACGAAGGGTTTATACGGGGGTTAACTAACCAGTGTAGTTAGTTAATAAGTAACATGTAAAGGTGATTTGGGTGTAATCCTAAAATTTACCAGTTTAAATAAGTTACTCCATCTAAATCCATAGTACTCATCACTACGGTCTCGAATAGATATACCAAGCCAAGTTCTAAAGTCTACTACATCACATGCACACTCATATTTTTGTGGAATTTGGGTCAACATTTGGAAACGGATAAGGTTAAATCCTCACAATATCTAACAAGGATTATTATGTACGGGTTATGTATCAAGTAATTTCACAAAAGTATGCCTGAAAAAAAAATAAAATTTAAGCATAATTTAAACATTTTAGTGTGAAAAATAGGACAAGTAAACATTCTAATTCCATGCCCCCACTTGAATTATACAACATCCTCGTTGTATATATAAAATATTAAATACAAGAATTAAAAAGAATTAGAATGAGAAACTCCCCTGATATTTGCTCGGTAGATTCACTATGTTGAGTTTAATAGCAAGATTGTGTTGAACAGCCGCCTTGAAGTTTCAAGACTCCAACACTTCAAGATCTTCCAGATTTGTAAATTCTCCACCAATATTCGTTGATATTCTTTGCTTCCAAGGTCCTGTATAAAATATAGGAAAAAATGTGTATTCCTATCTTGGTACCTACGGTTAATTTAAACTAAACTTAACAAACTAAATATGGGTCAGTTTTGGTGAATACGCCATATCATGTGCATGAATACGCTGTATTACCCGAACTGACAATAATGTTTTTAAAGTGCATAAAAAGTAAAAACTGATAACATCCAGACAATCAATACGTCGTATGGTATGGAGCTGATATGTCGTATTGATTTCTAGGAAGATAGTCTCGATAAAATTAAATAACAATCCAGGTTGTCTCCCGGGAAGCACTTTTGTTTACAGCTAAGTCTTTAAGTTAGACTTTTCTTCAGCTTCTCTTCACAGTTATTTGGTACGCGTCACCTTCCATCATTCATCCTTTTTTTGAAAAATATCTTTTTAGTTTATGGACAAATTATCATCGTTTCTTTCCCAAATATCAAATTTATATCCTCTTATAGCCATATATTCTTCGTTGGGTCCAAGCGAGTACTGAATATCTTCGAACTTTTCTACTTTGCACCTTCTTTTGTTAGGTTGCTCATTAATAGAATTGGATGTATTGCTATATTTGTGCTTTGTCTGACTTTGTCCATCTTCCTTTTTGGTGTCGCTCTTTCCATGTGTTATCAGATAAGGTTTGAAGAATGAGTCAGTAGTACTATTGTTACTTCTCAAGATGCTATCATCTATTTGTCTCTTATTCCAATTCCCATTCATCCAAGCATGGAACAGTACCTTTTTAGTTCTTCCATCAATTTTCATATGTTTATCAAATGATGAATTTACTCGCGATATGAATTCAAGTGAATCTATCCCCCAGTTATTTCCTTCGTCTAACATTTCTTCTTCTCCATCCAAATTTTCTTGTACAACTAGTATTACTAAGCCTATAGGTACCTTAAAAATGCAAACTTTATGCTTTATAAGCCAAAAAGTTTAAAATCAAGATTTGTACTTTTTAAAGCTTTTCGAATACAAAAGATGAACAAATATGATGTTTTTCTTGAATCTAAGCTTGTACACATATATCCTAAAGATATTAGATCAGATTTACCAAGGTAAATGATCCTTTAGTATACACAAAAGCTTCGAAAACAAAGAAAGAACAAGAAGAAGGCGTACGGTGTAAAAGGAAAAAAAACGAACAAAAAAAAATCAAACACAAAAACTAAGCAAATCACTTCATAGCTCTTGATACCAATTGAAGAATAATCAAATAACATACATGAAAAGATAAAGAGAGGTGGTTTGAGAGAGAGAGTGGTCGGATGAACATTTTAGAGAGAGCAAAAAACATGAGAGGGAACTTGTATTATGTGTGTGAAATAATGAACAACCAACCACCTCTCCAAGGAATGAAGAGGTGTATTTATATCCTTTTGGGGCCGGCTATAGATGGGCGTTCATGGGCTTTCCATGGGCTTTTCCTAACTTGGCGTTACTTAGGTTCTAAATAATACTTAACGAGCTAACGACAGTTATCTATGGAGTGACCGATACTTTCCTACGATTTTGGTATTCCTAACAATCCCCCCCTAAGGAAGGTCACTCCATTTTACAA
Organism: Tanacetum coccineum; assembly: GCA_026074375.1. Taxonomy (NCBI): domain Eukaryota; kingdom Viridiplantae; phylum Streptophyta; class Magnoliopsida; order Asterales; family Asteraceae; genus Tanacetum; species Tanacetum coccineum. The sequence goes on from BQNB010124396.1 coordinate 2,369, forward strand.
AAACTTAAAACTAGCATACTATGAAGGTCTTCCTTCTTGTGCTCGCAGACTTCTTTTATTTTTCTTTTTCTTGTGAATATGGTGTAGTGATCATTGACTTTAGGCTTGATCTTGTTCCTTTATCTTAACTTGTATGTGAATATGTGATCTTGAGCACCTTGAGATCATCAACCAAGCATAATATCTTTTCGCCATCTTGTAAACTTCGTCATCTTGTGATCTTGTGACTTCTGGACCGACATGCTCATATTGTTCTTGATGTTTGAAAGCGAGTGTAACCATCTTTCTTGATATTCTTTAACTTTAACACTTCGTCACTTCGAGAAAGACATTCAGTATTAGAGTGACAGGAACTTATTTGAAATTCATTGACTTTAATACTTCGTCACTTCAAGAAAGACGTACGATATCAGAGTAGCGGAAGTTTTGAAACATGTACTTGAGCTTTCATGATGTCTTTATATTTGTCGGTCGGGTATGAGCATGTGGTTGTGAATCTTTAAGACAGCTAAAATCAGGTACCTTCACCTCCATCTTTAAGTATCTTGCATTAAAACAGTTAGCAATAAAGCGGGGGGACGAATATGGCTTTGTTATTCGCCCGTGTTTGGTTGGAGTAACCTTTGAATCCGTGAGGATCGACCTGTGATTAGGTAGATTCAATTTAAGAAGAATCTCCTTGACAGGATTTCCAGCTTGTAGTATTGAATCTTTCTAACACACGTGTATTAGATTCATCAAACTCAGCATGTTCTTATCACCGGAGCGTCTCAAAGTAGACGGCACGATAAGAGTGAACCAGTGAGTTACTGTCTCACCGATTAAATAGAAAAATTGATTTGAAAATCAATCAACGCGTCACTTGCTAAAGTGGTTTTGTGACACATCGAGAGTGTTAATCATTTCGAAAGTTCATCATCAATCGTCAATTCATATACTGGAACAAGTTTGATTCTTGTAGAATCGCACCATCGTTTCTTTCCAGTTGTCACAAGTTTGATTAGGTATAGAATTGCATAAGTCACCTACCATGAGCTTGTTTGATGTTGGCTCAAGCAGGATTTCCATCTTCATTGTGATTACTTGAGTATCACTCTGATGTTCTGGCAAAATCACAAGGATAATGCGTAGGACTCTTTATATATTTCTCGTTATTCACATTGTGTGAGATAGCAAGCATAATTTTGACAAGTGTCCTAATGAGATTTATGGATGATCTCTTTTGGCTCTAGACTCAATAGTGCACTTTAGTTTTAGTGATCAAAGGCTGGAGCAGACTGCCACCTTTTCAATACCAACTAACTCGGAGTGAGAAAGTTGATAGAAATACGTGTAATCTTTGTGAGACATGAAACATAAATCTTTTGAGAGATTCTAAGTGGCTAGGGAGGGTTGTGCATTGCATCACTGGGTCCATGATGTCAGTCTTCAATGTCAGCAATCATCTTTGTGATTCTTGATAGCAGATGTATTGACTCGGTTTCTGCCTAAGTGTAAGGAGGGCTTCTTTCTTTTCACCCTTTATCTTAACTTTTCTTTTTAATTCTTCAACCCCTTCAGCGCTTACCGAGACTTCATAACTAGTACCTTGTTGGGTTTGTTCCATTACTAGCTCCATCTCAGTCGGCACTTTTCCCTTATTCTAACTTTTACTCCTTTTTTCATACCTAAGGACTACTACACTATCTAGTGGAATATCCCTGGGTAGATCCCTCTGGTTCTGGCTGGATCATGGGAATGAATACCTAAACTTAACCACCTTATCACTCCAATACAGTAAATTAAATGGTCGGTCTTTGGTACTTCCATATTTCTGCCAACACTTAACCATTTGCTCCCCCTTCATATGTGCATCGTTTAATCGAAAGAGTTTAGCACATATGTGGGTGAGCGTACACTTGAGATCTTAAAAATCACATCTTTAGCCATATATTTTAATCACATTTTCTCCCCTTATCAAAAATATTAAATCTCTTGATATTTTGGATATCAATTGATTTAAATATAACTGCTTTCGAGGAGAAACATGTTCCGATTATTAACAAGCTGATTATTAGAACATATTAATGCTCCCCCTCAAATTATGAGGGTACTATATGGTGTTTGAGTATGTTAATTTGAAAAAATTTGAATTTACTAAGAAATTCTTAAAAATTCATACTCAAACACTATATATGCCTAATTTTTTAAGTCTACACTACACATTTATATATTCACAAGATTAATATGTACGAGGCTTGACCTGAATGATGAGAACATCATATGATATAATCATATGGTTCTTTGTAGCAGCCGTAGGTCTTTCCCATAGTCTCTCTTAAGAAGTTGTCTTAGCTTCCCCCTAAATCAGCAATCCTTTCTTGAGTAGATTCAAAACTTTCTTGCAAGCCGCATCAAGCAGTCTTAATGTATAAAGTCCAGATATCCGAAGCACACAATTAACCCTTTTAAGAATTTGATACCGCAACACCAAAGTAAATTAAGTCCCGGATGAGCGCATTTCTCTCTTCAGGACAGTGATGATATAAATTGAAACACCAAAGTCAACTGAGTCTCGGATGTCACAATTATTCCCTCTAAATAGTCAAAATGATAACTCTAAAGTTAACTAAGTCTTGGATGTAGACATTTATTCCTACAGGATACTAACAATCTAAAGGAATCATCATACCTATGTGTACCTCTTCTATCAAATATATCTACTTCTTTTAAGAATAAGCTTAGAGATTGACCGGTCGGGTAAAACATTAATTGAATCAGAAAGAACTATTCTCACGTTTTAAATAATTATTCTCCCAACACTTCCCCCTAGGAACTCAAATGATGCATACTAAAAATAACAAGATATCTCTTCCCCCGTGTGGATTAAATAGTACACCCGAAAGTAACAAGATAAAACACTAATTTTCTCTGCGGTTATGACATTCGTCTTCCCGGAATGGCCTAAAATCAAAGAAAGCTATGGACTCTATCATGTGTACTTGTTGTACGTTCTAGTGTGTCTACTCCTTCCCCCTTGCTGGTTTTGATACCTCGGAATCAGCAAAACCTTGTACGCACATATACTTGAGATCGTGTTCGAAGAATTAATAAGCTTAAATCTATTCCTCGAGAATCAACTTTAAGGCATTTAAAACTATGAAAGTATTTCCAAGCATTCCTAAGTTTTTTACAAACTAGGAGGTGTTGGCAATATTGATCGTCTGTAGTTTAAAGCCTGAATTCACTAAGTCTCAAAGTGCAAATAAGTCCATAAAGTTTTAAACACATGACATCTAAAGCTATTATAGTTAATATAAATTAACTCCCCTTGAAATTGTGATCCGTTATTATCAAAAACTTTATCCGTTTATTCTGTTACTTATTTTGGAAAATCGTTTTAAAATATTATTGGATGACACATTCTCCCCCTCAAACGATGACACGTTTTCTATTTAAAGAGCTGTTGTCATTGTTTGAGTGGTCGAATTGTCTTTAAAAATCTTTTTACGATTACTGAAAACACTGATTCATTATGAAGACAACTTTTTACCAATAAAAATAAGATTTCTCTTATTTTGACAAATAAATGCACTGACACGTACATTAATTTGTATATAGGGAGCACGGGTTGTGTTGCAAAGTAAACACAAGCATTTGCATGGTCATAAAGTAGACCATGCCCGAGAATAAATTCTCGTTATGAGGTCAAGTTTTTTTTTGAAATACTTGCCTTTAAGATGATGACCGGGTTGCTATCTGAAATAATAGCAAGCCATTTTTGTCATGTTTTAAAAACTTTTAAACTTCTGCTCGAACTTCATTTACAGCCTCGTATCATTATTAAATGACATTTCTAAGACCGTAAATGTTATCGATTTTTTCAGAAGACATGCCATTATTACCTCTTTTTATATTTTTCGCATTTTTAAATTTATTTCTTTGGTTTTAAAGATTTTATATTTTTGTATTTTGTTTTTATAAGAGTTTTCTAAAAAATGAAAAATCTTTTTGGTTTTTTTGGTTTTTAATAAATATACATTTTATATATAGGATATTTGAATAGGTACCACCACTATTCTTCTGCTTCATCTGCCAGTTGTTTTAGGGTCTCCGGCGTAAAACTTCGCATTCCCAGCTTGTTGATAAGAAATTCAATTCTTTCTCTGCCAAGGGCTTTAGTGAAGATGTTCGCCAGCTGATACTCCGTATTGACAAAGTAAAGCTCTACTACTACGTTCTTAACTTGCTCTTTTACGAAGTGGAATTTGATGTCAATATGTTTTGATCGAGAATGTTGAACATTGTTGCAACATAAGGCAATAGCGCTTTTGTTATCATGGTACATTGAAATTTTATTGAATCCAAGGCCATAGTCGGTAAGATGTGATCTCATCCGAAGGACTTGAGCACAACAGCCAGACAAGGCTATATATTTAGCTTTCGTACTGGATATCGCATCGCTTTTCTGCCTTTTTGATGACCACCTAACAAGTCTGTCTCCTAATAATTGCATACTTCCAGATGTACTACGTCTAGTATCTTAGCAACCCGCATGATCAGCGTCTGCATAAGCTGTTAGAGTGATAGAAGAATCCTTTAGATACTAAAGTCCTTTATTAATGGTTACCCTTAGGTATTTAAAGATTTTTTTATAGCATGTAAGTGCTTTTTGATAGGCTTTGGCTGATACCGGGCACACATGCATACAACAAATGTAAGGTCTGGTCTACTGGCTGTGAGATACATAAGGGTGCCCACCATTCCACGATAGTGTGTAGGGTCAACGGCTTTCCCTTGTGTATCTTCATCCAGTTTGGATTTCTCCACCATGGGAGTATCCACAGGGTCACTAGATTCCATACCATATTTTTTCAAAGATTCTAAAGCATATTTAGACTGGTTTATAAAGATGCCTCTAGGACTTTGTGAAATCTGTATTCCTAGAAAAAACAATATTTTACCCATCATCGACATCTTAAACTTGGAACACATTATTTTTTAAAATTGGTCACATAGTTCAAGTGTAGTAGACGCAAAAATTATATCATCAACATAGATTTATACCAGGAGAATATCTTTGCCTTGCCTTCTAATGAACAATGTGGGATCCACGGTTCCTTTAGAGAATTCCTGAGAAAGTAGAAACTTTGATAAAAGATCATACCACGCGTGAGAAGCTTGTTTCAACCCATAGAGAGCTTTCTTAAGCTTGTACACATGATTCAGATTGTCTTGATCCACAAACCCGTCTGGTTGGCTGACATAAACTTTTTCACGCAAAAGGTCATTTAAGAATGCCGTCTTAACATCCATTTAGTAGACGATCATATTCATGTTAGCTGTATATGCGAGGAAAATTTGAATAACATCAAGTCTAGCCACTGAAGCAAAGGATTCCTCAAACTAAATTCCCTCTTCTTAACGATAACCATGAGCAACCAAGCGATCCTTGTTTTTTTAGAATTCCTCATAATTCATCAAGTTTCACCTTGTAGATCCATTTTAAAGTAATAACCATTACTTTATCTGGACGAGAAACAAGTTCCCAGACTTTAAGACGTTTAAATTCATTCAGCTCATCTTGCATTGCTTCAATCCAACATGCTTGAGTTAATGCGTCTTTATAGTTCTTTGGTTCAACTGATGTGAGAAAGGCATCATAGTAACAAAATAAGGCTTGTTCATAGAGTTTGAGTCTTGTGGAAACAGGTCTGCTGAGTTCACCGATGATGTTGTCTAAAGGATAATCCTTGTTCCATTTAGTAACATGTTATGAGTTAGGAGCAAAAGTTTGCACAATAGTGGGAATAACATCCGAAGAAGAAGATGCTTTAGAATTGTTTTCTGGAATTTAAATGCCAAAGAATGGATCGTTATTCATGTGTCCAACATCTAAGTCGTGATTCTCTTCTTCAACATCGTTAGAAATGACAGGAGATTAAGTTTCGGGTATTGTTTGAGAGCTACTAGGTGATGGTGCATCTTGGTTAACAGTTGTTGAGGAAGGTGAATCGGTTGATGCAGAGGGTTCTAGAGCTACTACTTCAGCAATTGGAGCAATGACTTCAGGGGCTGGGTGATCAACACTTGATGGAGGGTTGAGCAATTCATCAAACAATGGTTGAAACAATATATCCCAATTAGTTCTTGAAGGTGGTACACACGGCGTTGAAGGAGGAGGGTTTGGCACGACTCCTGAACTGATTGTAGCAGGAGTCATTTCAGGAAGTGCAGGTTCTAAACTACTGTGTTCAGAAGCCATCGCTGTCAGCTCATCAAAATCTACATGAATTGTTTCAATGATTCGTCTGGTACGTCGGTTGTAAATTTGAATTGCTTTCTTTGTGGGTGCATAGCCAATGAAAATACCAATATCAGCTTTCGGTTGTAACTTGCCCAAGTTCCCGCTATCATTTGTTGGATAACAAAGTGCACCAAATACGTAGAAAAATGATAAGTCGGTAAGTTTGTCATGTAAAAGGTCATATGGTGTTTTGCCATGACGAAGACCGAAGGAACGATTTTGGGTGTAACATGCGGTAGTAACTGCTTCTGCCCATAAGAATAACAGAGCTTTTGCATAAATCAACATTGTACGGGTAGCTTCAATTAGCGTACGATTATTTCTTTCAACGATAAAATTTTGTTGTGGAGAGAGAGCAACAGATGTTTCATGAGAGATGCCAACCTTCTGATAATATTCACGCAAATTCTGATTAACAAATTCAGTTCCATTATCTGTTCTGATTCGTCCAGGTACTTTAAGCTGCACTTGGATCATCTTGAGAAACTTGATTATGAAATCTGGAGCTTCATCTTTTGACCTTAAGCACTTTACCCATGTAAATCGAGAGTAATCATCGACAATGACGAGGATGTACTTCTTTCCATTAACACTTGCGACACGCATTGGTCCACAAAGATCCATGTGCAAAAGATAGAGTTTTTCTTGGTTGGTGTCTTCAGATTTAGGTTTGTGGGGTTTCTTCTTGCTTTTGCCCATTGCACAAGCAGAACACAGATGGTCCTTTTCAAATTTTAGCTTAGGGAGACCTCGAACAAGACCGTGTCTAGCTAAATGGTTGATTGCACCAAAGTTTAGATGAGATAGACGTCGGTGCCATAGCCAAGACTTAGTCTTTGAGGCCTTTGACAAGAGACATATAGGAGAGGACGCCATCATATCTCCAAGAGACAGAGTATACAGATTGTTGCCTCGAGATCCAGTCAATAGATCAACACCTTCTAGATTACGAATGAAGCAGGTGTGTTGACGAAAAGCAACTTCAAGGTTCGAATCACATAATTGCCCAACGGAGAATAAGTTATGTCTAAGTCATTCTACGTAGTAAACCATTGAGATCATAACATTCCTAATCTAATAATCACTATATCCTAATATCTTTGCCACATGATCATTTTTGAATTTTACAGTACCCAAAAATTTATTGACAAAATTAGTAAGCTAAGAGCGATCTCCGATCATATGCTTGGAGCAGTCGGAGTCCAAATACCAGAGAACAATTTGGACGACCTGCATTCATCAAAAGAGGAAGATGGAACATCGGAAACTATGGATCCCCAAGATTTACTGGGTTCCTTTTTGTTAGCAGATATAGATTTAATAATCTTAGGTTTGCTAATGGGAACATTAGTTTTAAATTTCTTAGGTTTCCTTGAGTAAACCAATGTTACAATAGGCTTAGGTGTATCACTTTCTAGAGCAGATGGTTTCCTAAGGGACACTTCATCAGTTGTGATTATCCTAGTTAAAGGGCACACATTTCCTACTATAGTGAAGGCCCGACCAGTAGGTCTCCAAGTGTATCCAATATTTGTGAACACTTTTCATGTTGGTTTCTAAAAATTTCTCTTTGAACTTTTCTTTACAGATTTAGATTTAGTACGAGCATTTACATCATTAATAAAATCAAGAACACAAAAATCATGATTATCAGAAAGCATGCAACCATTACACTTAACACATAGAAGTTCAGAATTTGCATTAAGCTTGGAATGCTGCACATTTGCATTTCCTTTAGGTTCAACAAAACAATTCTTATTTTTCATACTAGATTTAACTGTCATAGGGCGGGCTTCTACTTTATTCTTCTGAGTACAACTTGGTGTTTGCTGAATCTTATCTTTCTTTGTATTGCCTGAAAGCTGCGATCCGCTAGTACTAGTAGACTGTTTTACTCCTGTAGAAGACAACATAGGTTTGTTAGAAACTGGGTTTGATAAAGAAGCTGTTTTTGTGATTGTGTTTCCTGAGGATGTAATAGGCTCAGTGAATCTAACTCTTTTGTACTTGTTCTTTGGGGTTATAGCCACTAATTTAGCACTTGAATTATTGATGCTAGGGCAGGTTTGTCCGATTATTATAAGCAACTCCTGAATTTGTTTTGTATACTTACAAGCAGAGTCTAAGGAATTATTTAGAGGATTTTGTGATTTTCCTTGTTCCACTATTTCCCTAAGAATCGCAGCTTCTTCCTGAGTGTGCTTAAGGTAGTCAGAGTGAGCTGTCCTATTGTTCAACAATCTAGGGTTTATAGGTTGCACATCAATCTTAAGCATTTCTGGAGCAATAGTGTGTTTGGTAACAACATTATCAACTGAAGCTTTTCCTTTAAGTTTCCTTAAATCATTCTTGAGAGCTGTAATGACCAAATCTTTTTCCTGAAGACTTACATTTAAATCAGAGATTTCTACAGACTTTTGATTGACTTGACTAACTAAAGCATCACATTGTTCTTTTGATCGAATTCGTGTTGGTTTGATCGAGTCATAAAGTTGCTTATATGTCTGTTTCAAATGTTCATTCTCAGCAATAAGCTTTGACACCCTATGATCCAATTCAATATTTATCGTTTCAATCTCTTCTATGTCCTGCTTGACCTTATCCTCATTTATATTTTCACTTAGAGATTTAATTCTCTCTTTCAACTTCTTTATGACCGTGTCTTTCTCTTGGGACTGAGCTTTCAATTCATTTAATTCAAAATATTGTTCAAAACTTGGAGCACTTTGATTTGAAACATAATTTTCTCTTTGAAAAATTTCCTGATTAAGTCAAGTATCAACTTCTAAAGAGATGCAATGTTTTTCAAGAGTGGTAAAACTTCTAAACAATTTATCGTAAGTGTCTTTTTCAATGAAATCCTTTTTGTTAAGAAGCTCAGTCTCGAGTTTAAGACACTTTTCACATTCATGCACATTCACAGAAGCATTATCCACAGTCGAATTCATAATTATGTTCACTATATCTTTGTTGATGACTTGTTCCAAGAGTCGTTCATTTTCATTTAAAACTTTATTCATTTTAACTTCAAATGTTTTTGACTCTAAACGATGTTGTTCCACAGCCTGTTCCATTTTATGAAAGACATTTTGGACTTCCAAAAGTTCATCAATTAAATATTAATTGAATGTATTGAATAAGTCCTTCAGAGCTTTTACAAATGGAATTATTTCATCCCTAAAACAAGCTTTTATATGTTCAAACCCCCACGAGCCCTCATTGATGGCTGTGGCCGTGGTTCTTTCTTTGAAAACTACGTCAAAACTAGCAAGATGGTGTTTAAGTTTCTTTAAACTCGTATTAACCATACTAAGTTTAGGAAGTTCTTTAGGAACCTCAACTTTAGTGGGTCTACAAGAAGGAGTGGGATCTGAAGAATTCATAGAATTCTGAGACCAAAAGGCTTGTTCAGCAGATAATTCAGTTTGTGGAACAAATCGTGTTTCAAAATCTTGAGAAAGTTAGTTAAGAGTAGCATAATCGACTGGTGTAGTATTAACTATCTTTTCTAACATCATTAGATCTTGTTGTTTTAAAAGCATTCTTGAACGACTCTCTTCAGCAAGCACAAGGGTCTCTTCAGAGTCCGGAATCACAATAGCACTAGTGTTCTTAATGACATTACCATCATAAAGCTTTGGTTCCAACTGCTGAGCTTTCTTTAGATCGAAAGGATTTTGAAAACCTAGACCTTGTTTAGTGGTATGATCATAGAAAAATTAAGGTTTCATCAACATGTGAACAGTTTGTACTGATTGATCTCTTTTAAAAACAATATTATCCAGCTGTTTGATCTTCTTTTCTAAAGCAATCTCTCTATCAATGTTTATAGATTCTTCTTTCTTAAAATCATTTTTGAGAAGAGTAACTGTTTGCATTAAAGATTCCTTTTCTTTTACATGTTTTGAAAGAGTTTGTTTAAGACGATCAATCTCTACATACTATTCACATGAATCTGAAACATTATCTTTACTCTTTAAATTAATATTTTGTCCTTTCAAAACTTTAACTTGTTCTTTATATCTTTCAAGCTCAGTAGTTAAAGTATCATTGACACTTTTATTTTCCAGATTAATCTTGGTGCAAATAGTTACTGATAGAACTAAAAACATGTGATAGTTCTTGGATCGTTTATAGCTCAGATTGTTTAGATCTTATACCTAGGATTTGTAATAACAATGTTCATAAGATTAATAACAAATTATTAAAACATAGCGGAATAAGAACAATGTTATAAACAAGGTTTTTCTTATTATCACTCTAAGCCCCAATTCTATATGATCAGTATAGAATGGTTACATCAATGCACTGTAATAGGATCAAGTTACCTTGACCTTGAGGCTAAACACTAGGCGTCTATAATGAGACTCACGCCTACACACACACCTTTAGTCGACTACATTTTTTGTGCACTCATAAACTACATGCCCGGAACCTCCTTTTATAACATAAGGATTCCAAGACTTACAAAGGAAGATAAACATTAGACAAATAAATCTTTTAAACATTTAGGAACATCTTCTGTTATCTTCTATTTGAATAAGGAGATCTTCTAGATTCTTCAAAATCTTCTATCTTTTGAAGAATTCCAGCTTTGCAATTAAGTCCTTTTATTTCATTCTTTTATTCAATTTGTCTCATCAAATAAAGAATCCCAATAATCTTCCCCTATTTGATGATGACAAAACAAACAAAGTCATGTACGAACTTCATAATAAAGCTAAAGCTTCCCCTGAAGTTGAGATATAATCACCTCCCTAAATGAAAGAAAATCTTCTTAATTCAGACTTCCCTTGTATCATGCCACACCAAGGATCTATAAGTTGCAACCTATTAATATTTCTTCCCCTTTTTGTCATAATCCAATAGGGGACTTATGAATGTAAGCAACTTTCATTTCAACCACTTCAAACCAATATCACACTACTAACCCAAATTTTCATGAATTTGAATTACCCTCCATTACGCAGTAATAAGATTAATGAATCCAAGCATAAAAATCTAAACTATATAGTAAATAATGACTAGCAAGTAGTAAAAACCCTTCACTCGATGATGCATGTAAATGTTAAAACCATTTTACTATAAGCTTCCCCTGAAACCCATATGTTAACCATTTCTAGAATCTATCAATTCTATTGGCTCGTATTGTAAATGATACTGATGAAGAAAAACTAATATTAACGAACTTGATGCGAAGTAGAATAACCCAAACCATTTTGTCTTATATCTTGTACTATCCACGTGACTCCAAACTTATAAATAAATCTGTGAAATATAAGTAGATCGCAACCTCTTGACAAAATCCTCATCTTCTATGAGACACATAACCAAAGTGATATCAATTGTGAGCATTGAGCACCATAAGAGAAATCACACACCTTTGCTAGATTCGTCAAGTCTTCATCACATCGTTTCTAAGCACGAACAAGTTATCTTCAAAGTGTAACACCCACTTTAAGATATGATAAGAACACGCAATCAAAAAACTCCACTTCGACTTCAAATAGGTGATAAATAACCATCTTCGTAATCAATTCTTCAAATAAGTATGAGCCTTTAAACTTTTAAGAACATTTAAAATCGAAACCAAAAACCAAACAGTAAACACCAAAAACCAAATGTTGTGTTTCTGTTTTGTCCAATATCATCTCTATGTGTGTCATCCGATAACCAAAACTGCCCTTTATACGATATCAAGCATAACTAGCAGTATAAACAATAAGCCCAGCAGTAGAAACATATAACTTGGCATTATCATTCCAGAAATATTAACAAAGCTATAATACTATCCAGTGCACTTGTAAATGTCCAGCCCGAAAATCATATAGAATTCAGTATAGATTGAGCACAAACAAAGTCACTTTCTACCCAAGGCCCAATCATTTTTTGGTTAATACTTAGCCCATCATCATTTGTGTATTATCCAGTCCATATTCGGTATGTCCACATACAATTCTAGTAACACAATTTTGGTACTATCACACATATAAAGCAGTTAGGTCACAAAACCTTAAACACATTCATACGACCTAGATTAGGGTCCAAGTGTCATGTAGGATAAGTACTTCAAACTTTTTGTTAACTGCTCAAATCCAGAACCAATACATAGTATCTTCACCACATAATAATCAAATCTCATGAACAAGATAACAATATGGCAGTACTAACCTTATGTTCGAACCCAAGTGTATTCGTCCCCAAGCAGTACAAATTTTTAAATTTAACAATTAGCAACACTTTATCTGTCATAAAACTATCACTAATCCGTCGCTAATCTACATTCTCCTTCCTCCCATACGATTTAGCGACACTTTATTTGTTACTAAACTGTCACAAATCTGATTACTCCTTCCTCTCATGGCATTTTGTGACACTTTTAGTGTCACTAAGAAGAACTCTTTGATCAAAGTTGTGTGCACGCTTGGTTTCTTTTTTGTTGGTTTACCTTCGCTTAGGGGGTTCGACATTCTCAGCCCACTACAACTTTCATACATAATTACAATCTCTAAACCCTAACTGACATGGTTGACATCGGTGCTTGTTTTGTTATCGACCGTTGGTATTATATTAATTGTCAGTCGAATCCGTGTTACACTCTGCATACGAGCAGTACTAAACATTTTTTGGTAGTACAAACTTGTAACGAACTGTAGTAAAATTCATTGGTTGTATTAAATACCAACAAGCAATATGAATCTTTAACGAAAAAAACACATAGAAGCAGCATTAAGTATACCTTTATTTGTCTATAGCAGTATTAAATTTCCTTTTGTAGCAGCACTAATATATAAACGAAACCCTGCTTCCATCTTACTTGTTGCACAAATCCTAATTTGTCATGACTTGAGTAAGCAAATGTCTTCAGATTATTACGATTAGGGTTCACCAAATAATTATGTCGACACCTGCTTGTAAACCCTAATATGAACGAATTAGATCAAAACCAAAAACAGAATTTTGACACACCTTTTATTCACTTTTTCGATCATAAGAACCTTGTACAATCCCAGATCAAGATCCTCATGGCTATGATACCACCTGATAGAACTAAAAACATGTGATAGTTCTTGGATCGTTTATAGCTCAGATTGTTTAGATCTTATATTTAGGATTTGTAATAACAATGTTCATAAGAGTAATAACAAAGTATTAAAACATAGCGGAATAAGAACAATGTTATAAACAAGGTTTTTCTTATTATCACTCCAAGCCCCAATTCTATATGATCAGTATAGAACGGTTACATCAATGAACCGTAACAGGATCAAGTTACCTTGACCTTGAGGCTAAACACTAGGCGTCTATAATGAGACTCACGCCTACACACACCTTTAGTCGACTATATTTTCTGTGCACACATAAACTACATGCCTGGAACCTCCTTTTATAACATAAGGAGTCCAAGACTTACAAAGGAAGATAAACATTAGCCAAATAAATCTTTTAAACATTTATGAATATCTTCTGTTATCTTCTATTTGAATAAGGAGATCTTCTAGATTCTTTAAAATCTTCCATCTTTTGAAGAATTCCAGCTTTGCATTTAAGTCCTTTTGTTTCATTATTTTATTCACTTTGTCTTATCAAATCAAGAATCCCAATAGTTACTTGGGTTTTCAGTTATTCAATCACAGATAATATCAGTGCATCTTGTTGTGTAGATGAGTTAGAATTCTAAACAGTTGCATGTTGTGATTCAGTCACATACTAAGAATAAGGAATGATATTGCTATCACTGGTTATTTTAGTCTTTGAATGGTTCACAACATTCGACTGTTCAGAAGACGGTATCACTTGCACACCTTGATTAATCATATTGTTATCCACATTATCAGGATTGTGTACCTCAGCGAGAGCATCTGAACCATAATGAGATAAATTTGCCATGAGAGCATCTTTGGCAGTTTTGAGTTCATCCCAATCAAAGTCATATGCATCCAAATCATTGGCTTGATAAATAGCGTTGTGAGTAATGATAATCTGTATGGCTTGACCTTCTGTAGTTCCTGGATCTGCCAAAAATGCTAGTTCCTACTCATGTAGAATTTGACCATTTGCTTGAGCTTGTACCAGCAACACTTTATCCTTAAACCACGAATCATCCCGTTTACTTTTAGCTTTAATGCACTGTTTAGACACGTGTCCTTCCCCTTTGCAGTTGTAACAAATAACAGTCCTTTGTTTCCCAGAATTGCTTCCACTTGCTCCTCGAGTGTAGGTCCTAGTCATACCCGTAGCAAAAGAAATTTATCTCCCCTGAACTAGTTGTAAAGTCACTCTTCCATCATTAATGGTAGCTTTTTTCCTAGGGTTTAATAAATTCCTCAACTGGTTGTTGGTAGTAGGATAGCGAGATGTGACGACAGCTGATAGGAATGACAGCATATGGTTGATGGCATCAATGGGATCATTACCTTGCTTGAACACTAGAACAGTTAGACCTAAGTATAGTTGGGAAAATTCAAGTTGTTGTTGTTGTTGGTTAACTGTGGGAGCATATTCGATTTGAGGGATGGATGATGGTGGAGAATAAACATTGTGGTGAACTGATGATTGATAATCATTTAATGGATAAGTGATTGAAAGTGGTGTTGATGATTGATTATTTGAGTATTGTTAAGACTAATAAGGTGATCCATACTGTAGAGACTGATATAGTAAAACTTGTGGTTGAAATTGAGAGTTTTGGTATGAGTTCTGATGAGTTTGATAAGGAGACTGGGTCATTTGATGGGTCGCAGCCAAAGCAAGCGGATCTAAGTTGCGTTCATGCATTAAACGAACTTCATTTGCATGAAATTCGTGTTGTCCCAAGTAAGCATGAAGCTGATCAATATTAGTTATGTGCAAGTCCCGAACCAGTTTGACATCTATATATAGGGTAAAGGATGAAGTGGTGGCCAACTTGTGTGGAGTGGTGGCCAAGTTGAGTGGAGTGGTGGCCAAGGGTTAGCCATGGTGACTAAGGAAAGCTAGGAACACAGATTAATAAGGTGTTAGGAGGTGGAGAGGGTGCGGTTTACCAAAGGGGTGACGAGTAGGGTTTTCTTAGGAATAAGGTAAAGTTATTGGGACAGAGGTGTCAAGAGGTGTAGGGAGGTAGCAAGGGTAGTGAAAATGGTGGTGCTCTAGACAGGTGGTGCATCATAGTGGAGGGTGGTTGCTTGGTTAGAACTTGGTTCAAACTAGTTTAATTGGTGTCGAGTTGTTTAGGGTTTTCGGGTTAGGGTTAGGATGAGCTAGGGTTAGAAATTAGTTTAATAATTGTTTCAAATGTTATGCATGGGAGGTTGATAATCCCACTAAAAAAAAAAATAGTAGTTCCATGTTAGAAGGTGGTAGACATGCCTTGGAAATTGGATAGGAAAATGCTCATTTTGAATACTTCGTGCTTAATTGTCTTGTACCTTGGCTTTTAAAGGAGTCTGGTACTAAGGTAAGATAGATGGAAACATATTCAAATATTATGCATTGGTAACTTGTACACTTGTATTGTATGTAAACATTACATGTAATCGGGGTTTTGATATAAACGTTAACGTATAAAGTTCATTTTATATTAACGTTATGAATAGTATGATAAATAGATAACGTATGTAAAAAATGGAGTTTAAAACATATTACTTTACATATTATAACGTTCACTTGATATAAACGTTGATGTAATTGGCATTGGTAGTTGTGTGAGCTCGTTTACTTTGGAAATGTAAGTTACGTTACATAATGGATGGAATAAAACAAAAATATTTCCGTGAAAATGGTTCTATTAAATATAATAGATGGATAATTACATTGAGGAAAATTGTGGATTGTTATATGCATCTTGATCAATTGTCGTTGAGGAAGGTATACAGGTTGAAATAGTAGGTTCTGGAGCAATGACTGTAGGAACTTGAGGATCAATACATGGTGGAGGATTAAGGTACTCATTAAACATTCGCTGAAACAATATATCCCAGTCGTTCTTTGTTGGTGGGACATACGAAGTTGAAGAAGGAATGTTTTGCACGAGTCCTGAACTGATTGTTTCAGGAGTCAAAAGTTTATGCCTGGGTCCTAAACTGAATTGTTCAGAAGCCATTGTTGTCAACTCATCAAAATCAACATGAATAGTTTCAATGATTAAACGGGTCCTTTTGTTGTAGATTCGAAATGCTTTGTTTGCAAGAGCGTAACCAACAAAGATTCCTATATCAGCTTTAGGTTTTAACTTACCAAGATCTTCACTGTCATTAGTGGGATAACAAAGAGCACCAAAGACATGAAGATAAGATAAGTCAGGTTTTCTATAATGGAGAAGTTCATACCGTGTTTTTTTTTTCGGTTAAGGGTTTCCCCGGTAAATGTATTACTCCAAAAAGACGTTTAAGTACAAAAGGTGTAGGTGGAATCCTACAACCCAGCCCGTTACAAGGGCACTAGCAAGCAACATAGAGAGCAACTAACCAAGCCACTACATAAGAATGACATGTCATTCTTACGACTAACAAGGAAGGAAAAAACAACTATTTCCTACCACATCTATTCAAACAGATATCAAAATCATCACAAAAAGTTTGTATTTTTTCTGGAAGATCATAAACCTATGCCTCATATCCGTCAAAGCCATCTAAGTCTTCTTCATCCAAAGAAAAGCCGCCATCCATTCCAGAAGTATATTCTTCTTGTGGGAAATAGACTTCATCCTCATCAGAATCATCATCATAATCTGACTTAGGCTTGCTAGAAGACGCTTCTTTGCTCGCTTTGAACCTCTCCCAAAAACTGCCTTGGTCTTTCGACTTTTCTTCCTCATTCCCTCCTTTAGAATTCTCATTTTTATCAACGCCATCCACATTCTAGGAGCTACCAACGTCACCTTCCTCAAGATTATTATCCTTCTCCATAAGTGTATCAAAAGAGTTTTTAAAATCAAGAGAACCCTTCTTTTGACCATTAGCTGCTGTCTTAGAAGCATCATCATTATCCTTCCCCTGTCTAGAGACGGGACGATATTGAACATTAGGCTTACACTTAGAAAGGTTAATTCCACTTACGTTTCGATTAGGACCAGCTTTCTTCTTGTTCTTTTGTCTTTTAACTTCAACAAAGCCCTCATCATTGTCCATATCAGATCTAGGCTTAGGGGCCATAGGCATGGCTTTAAGACCATCCGCCATAACACGTTTTGGGCATTGGGAAGTACAATGCCCAAAAATTTTACAATCAGTACATTGCGGTGGTGAGCACTCATATTCAACTCTGATAACTTGTTTGATATACCCATCACCCTTTTTGTCCGGAATACCC
>BQNB010124397.1:0-16565 GCA_026074375.1 Tanacetum coccineum
AAGCTCTAAGACAAGATAAAATAAACTACAAAACAAAGAAATGAAAATACAAATTTTTCTAAAACTAAAACTAAAAAAAAACTCTCCGTCTCGAATGCATGCGAAATGTATATATATCCAAAAGTTTGCTTGGGGTAGACTTGTAAATATTGAGTCAATATGAACGCGTAAAGAAAACGCATTGGTTGTCCCTTGTGATCGTTCCTCGTACATTTGCCTAGGATTCAAGATCCACCTATAAGTTGTCACCACGTGGCCTTGTTATTGCGTTCAACAAACGCAAGCCACACATCATAATACATAATTCCTCGTACAACATTTACAACCATTGATCTCTTTGAAAATGCAATGAAAATTTCACACCCTTGCTAGCCACGTGTCAGATTTTCATTTGTCAAGAACTACATAGTGGGCGGTCACGTGTGCATGAATGATTTAAATGGAGGCACGTGAGGTTCAATAGGGGCATTCTCATTTCAAATCAAATTGCCACACAGTAAAACAGTATATCAATTGTTTGAAAGTGATATATCTCATTTGTCTTGTTGGTGGGCTGAGTATAATGACTAAACTTGGGCCTTTGTTGCATTTTTAATCTTGGACCATGATAAATAAATTGAACTTTGAGCTTTAATGAGTATGGATCGGTCCGACCCATATAAATGGTGTTGGGCCGGCCCAATAAAAGATGAAGGCACCGTTGAACTTGTATTCTCGCGCTCTTTCCAATCTCGTGCTTGGTTTTGTCCGCTTTTGTCTTTATTTTTGTCCATTTCTTTAATATCCGTACCTGCACATACACAAACACAAAAACAATATATATTTGCAATTTTTATTATGTTTTTAGTCTTTTGAGTTCGTTTTTCATTGTAAAAGGTATGTATAAAATAGCGAACACCAATAACTATTACTATTCTGTTACATAAACAGACTTAACTAAATATGACCAGTACTAACTATAGTACTACTACTCTACCAGTACTAACTTTAGTACTACCAAACTTAACTTAGTACTACCGGTATTAACTTAGTACTGCCAGAACTAACTAATACTATCAGACTTAACTGTTATACAACAAGTATTAAGTCTTTTACAATCTATTTCCCAACACTTTTTGTAAACCTTATAAATACCAAAAACCCTTCTCCCCCATGTTTTTAATTGTCCCAGCCGAATTTTATCAAAGGAAGAAGAAGAATTTTTTTTTTCAAGTTTGATAATTTTTGTGTTCAAGATTCGAAGATTTAAGGTATAAATTATAATTCTTTGAGTTAATTATCATTAAAAATATGTAATAATTATTATGATGGATAATTAGGGTTTCATAACATCTGTAATTAATGATATAATAAACATGTTATAATGATTAGGGTTTAATTAGGATCATTTGGGTGTATTCGTTAGGGTTTAGATCGCGTTAGAATTTGATTTCGTTTAGGGCTGTGTTGTTCGGTTGTTATCTCGATGATGGTAATAGATTTTGTCAAGTTTCTGGTGCTTATGATGTAGCTTAGAGAGTCTAGTTTCCAGAACATCCGTCCTCGAAGGTTTTTGAGGTAGGGAAGTCATTCAAACGTAGGTTTCACAAAATGTTGTCAAAGCAGTAAATACGGGTCAGATTTAGGTCAGATTACGAGATATAAATCCCCACTTAAAATTCGAATTTAGCTTAGCCCTTCTAAAGGAGTTTAGTTCTATGTGTCTATTAGAAATCCCCCAATGGAGAGCTTCTGATTTGGAGTCTAAGTATGTTTTTAGGTCCAAACGTTTTAGTGTGCAAACAGATCCGAATTGGGACTGTTTTGAAGTTTAATTTTCTTAGGAGTACTTGTGCATGTAAATGGCTCTTGGGAATCATGAGGTAATTAATATACTTATAAATGAACATAGGTGATTTTTGCTATGAATTATGGAGGTCAGTAAGTAGAGGTTTTAAGTACGTTAAGTCACGTTAAAATTCTGAAGTTTTGAACAAATTGTGACTAACTAGTGAAACTTGTTAATGAAGTGGTTAAAGTTGGGTATGGTGTCGGGGTGACCCATGGGGTTAATAGAACACCTTAGACATCCATTATATGATTGTTACATGTGCACTAAGCTTTTGCCTTAGTAGCGTGTAACACGAGTTGTTTTGTTGTATAGATTTGTGCTAGTTGTTTATGAAGCTTGTTGTTGGAATCTTTTGGAAAGCTAAGCAAATGTGAGTTTCATAGCCCCTTTTTCTCATGTTATTTTGGGGTGAGAATGATGCTTGTCTTGTTGTCGTGTTAAAATGTTTTTAAGCTTGCTGTAGTTATGTGTATTGGATCGTGGGCACGTTCCGTCCCGTTGTGTTGCGATATGATATGTTTGGTATTGTGGATCCCAATATGCAAAACGAGGTGTGACGGTGGTAAGACTGCGTAGGATAATATGAGGCCATGTAGCGCACATATGTAGTTGATATGATTGTGGATCGTGGGCACGTTCCGTCCCGTTGTGGTTACTTGTGTCATGAATTGTTTTGGTAATTGCAGCAGCTAATTAAAAGTTTGTTTTGGATATTGTTGTATGTCGTAAACCTATGATTCTCGCTCAACTTTTTGTTGACATTTTAAGCATCATTTTCAGGTGAGCTTAATGGTTCTAAGATAGAGCGAAGTGGCTAGAAGAGTCCGTAGGATGCTTGGAGTTTATTTATGTTTTCTGTTTGAATAAATGCGTTAGCATGAATTGTTTGGATTATGTTTTGCATGTCATTTATTGACGAGACCTCTTTCTCATTAATAAAGACACCATTAGGTTTTGGGTATTGTTATGACACTTTGTGTCTTTGCTTTACTTTAGTTTTCATTTTAGTATTCTCTATAAAGACACTATGTGTTGTGATGATATTCATTCTCGTTACGCCTCGTGTTTCCGCCTTGGCGGGGTGTGACACTTTTCCCCATGGTAGTTACAATATCTGTCCATATTTTCTCTTCTAGGAATCCCAACCGACGGTGGGCACAGAGGTACCAGAGTTGAGGCTCCATAGCTAATATCTCCTTCGGGAACTTAGTCAAAGACTCTAAACCAGGTCGGGTTGAATCGTACCTTCTGACATCTTGTCTTCGGGGTTCCGGCCTTGGAGGAACATATGGGTTAAAAGGCGCGGCTCGGCGGTTATCGTTTCGGTAATTGTGGCGCGAACGATCCCATCCATGCACATAGGGAGACGGCCAATCGTTCTGATGCCTATGCTTTTGACCCTTGTTCGGATATTCTCCTTTGAGAAGCTCTGTTGTTCGGAAAGCCTCTTCGGACTTAACAAAGTCATCAACTCTTCTCATCATTTTAGTCATTATCCGAGGAACTTGGTCAGAGAAATGCCTCACCAACTCTGGGCACTTAGAATTGCTCATGAAAGCATATATTCGCATTACTTTTGGAACATCGTGTATGAAACTAGTTTCGTCTGTCCATCGCTCTTTAAAGGCTGGTAACGTTTCATTGGCTCTCCTGGCTATCTTGGAGATTATACTCGGATCCTTAAAACACCTTATCCTAAATGCAAACCTCTCCATAAACCGTCTTGAATGTCCGCCTAGTTGTCAATGCTTCCACTAGGCAAACGATCGAACCAACCCCTAGCAGGCCCATCCAACGTCTGCTGGAACACCCTACACTAAATAGGCATCTACCATTCGCCTTGATTGGCAGCCCCCGCGAACCTACTGATATGATCGTCCGGGTCGGTAGACCCATCGTATATCTTCATGTTAGTAGGCAGTGAATGCTTTGGCGCTGAAAACTTGATTATCCTTCGAGTAAACGGAGATCTCAGAACTTCCTTAAATGGTTTTTGAAGATCTCCATCCTTCACCCCTTCCAAATTCCGCTCAATCTCCTTTTCCTTATTCACTTCGGTATCATCACCGAACGTTAACCGGATTGTGGTTATTGCGGTCCCAGTCCTTTCGTTGTGTTGTTTTATGAGTGATTGTAATGAGGTCATGTGGTTTAAGATCTGTTCTTGCAAGTTTGGTGTGTCGTTAGAATTGTCATCGTCCCCTCTGGATTGGTTGACCGGAGTGATGGGTTTAGATGAGGGACCCGCCATTCGCTAACAACTCTGGTAGAATGAATTATGGGTCCCACGAATGGGGCCAATTTGTTGAAGCAATATTCCGCTAAACACTCCTAGATACTGAGAGTCCTTCGGATAAATAAACCTTTGATTGCTGCACAAAGAAGAACACGCGTTAGCCTCGTCACAGGTTTGACTCCGAGACCAAGCTCCGACGTGAGAATAAGTATTGGTCGGAGTAAAGTGTGTAATAAATAAGAGTAAATGCATGTGTGTGTTTTTGTTCAGAATGTATTAAATGCAAGGAGGTATTTATAGTACCTCAAAAAGGGGTACCTGACACTCGTGTCTAGTCTAGGGACTAGGCACGAGTTTTCATGCTAGATCCTATCTCGCCATATCTGGGATTGGGCGGCGCTGACGGCGTGCTTCGTTTGACCCAAGAGTCCAAGCAAGAACCCCTGGGTAAAGACTGGCTTCGTGGGTAATAGGGTGTTTCCTTTGTTGATCCGCTGTTTACCCTGAACACTCCGGATCAATCCGGAAGTACATGGTCCGGCACATGTCGACTGGACATATACACGAACAACCAGCATATTCATTTCTTGGTTCTAAAGTTACCTGATTATGGCATGTGTCAGGAATTAAGCTCCATCAGTCCATCACTCAAGGTTTGATCTATAACTTGAGTTCTGTTCTTTTGACCTTTAAAGTTAAAAGATGTTACTGGTCGTTGGTCAAAGCCAAAATAGACATGCATTAGTTTAGAGTTTAAACTATAAAATCATATTGTTCCGTCACCATATATTTTTATAAACCTGTACAAACCATTAGTTTGATAATTGATAATTACAAAGCCTTTCCCTTTCTTTGTTGATTGTTCGTTTGGTGGAAAAAAAAGGGAAGACAAGATAGTGATCGAGTTTGGGGGGAATAAAAAGAAATATATTTGTTGATAATTAAAAAACACATTGCAAAGAAAAAGAAGATAAATTAGTTAATATAGATAGAAAGGTTAATTAGTAATATTTAATTGTGACCATTAATCTAATCTAATAGCTAAAAATTATATAACATGACCAATTATAATTAAAGATAGTTGGAAATAGTCTAAAGTTAGTCTTTTTCGTTCTTGCATTTTGTCATCCTGTATGTCATTATATTACCTCCAACTTCATTTGAACCTCACGCCTATGCGTTATTTAATGAATTGATGATGACAAGCAAGTGATCTCTGCACAAAATATAAGAGTAAGACAGTTTTATGAAAACAAACAAAAGTGAACTCCTTTGACATCATTCAGTAGGTATAGGTAAAATGGCGAATGTTCAATAAACGAAATCCTTTATGATAAAGAACCATGGTCCCCTACTATAGAGATGGTGGTATGGTGTGGTGGTTGAGTCTACAACGAGTCATAAGTGTTGAGCTATGGGATGGATGCCAAACGGATGAGCGTGATGAGTCAGACAATGGGTTGAAATAAGTTTGTGTTAAATAGGTCATATCAAACACATATTTCATAGGTCGGGTCGATATCAATGCATCAATGTATTAGGTTTCTATTCAAGATAAACTATAAATGCTGTGTATATTAAAAAAGGTATAGAGAAAATATGCTATTATACTTCTGCAATTTGGATGACTAATTGACTATCATACTTCTGCAATTTGAATGACTATATCAATCCCTTTAATTAACTCATATAATCCACTCTGCATTATTGTAAATGAACAAAACTTGTCACTTATAAAACCAAGGGTCCTTTTGCTCTTGCAAATTACTCCTAATATTTTTTTATTTTTCCTTTTATAGTTATATGAATAACTATATAATTACATGTTTCATTAACTTGCATGGGATTAAATAATTAATAATCTCTAACTTGCAGGATTAACAAAGAACCGTATCAAATAAAGTCATATAGTATGATTAATATTGTGATTTAAGGATAATCAATATCTGCTTACCTAGATACCACTAATACGAAATGAAAACGTGATTTGGTGTGAAGAGAAAGAGTGGAGTGGTGTTAGTCCATTAGTAACAGGCCTGCATGTCTTGGCCTTTTCAGGCATGTATATAAAGTGCCATTACTTATTACCCTGAGTTTGTGGAGTAATCATGATCATATCACCCAATTACCCAATTAATGTCTTCTATGTGTTTTGTTTTCTAGAAACAAACAAACTGTCAAACATGCATTTTTATTTTGTCTTCTTAACAAAAAGATAGTGACTTCTTAAAATCTTACTAGTTTAGGTAAATTCGATAGAAGATTAGCATGGTAATTTTGATGTTTTATTGTAAAAATCTACTCTCTTAACAATTAATATTAATAATTTTGTTGACATGTCAACACTTGAAAATTACCAAAACACTCCCGATACATGAGAAAAATTATTCAAATCGAGATGAAATCGCTAGTATATTGGTATTTTATCTATTAATATTTTGATTTTGTCACATATTATTGTTTTAGTATGAGGTAATAATTAATTACAAGGACTTAATTCTACTTATGTTGGAACATAATTACATACGACAATATCTTAGATATTTAATAACAGACATTTTATTATTTCATGTTGGCAATTATATCAAAAGTGACAAGAAAGCAAGGTCTTCAGTCAAAGACTTCATCTAAGTGCTGAATGAACACTCCATGATGGTTACACATTCAGAGTAGGACAATTCTTATTTGTAATCAAAGTTGTGGTACCATGATTATTCACATCATTCTTGTTTAATCACAAAATTAGGTGTTTTGAACTCTTAAACCCGACCTGTACCTAATATTGATGTATTTATCATTACCTCGCTCTTTTTGTCATTCATCATGCCGCATACTCGCATGTCTCAGAACCAACTATTTTTGAAAACGATAATGATCTCCGGTTGAAAAACAAAAAATTATGTTGATGGGCTAGGGTTAAAAAAACTGCTAGTTATATGGAAAAAAAACCTGTAAGAAAACAAATAAATCGGGATCCATGTGAATCAACGATGAGTAGCCGATGACCGGAGGATAATTGCCTGTGATGGGTTTTATCTAAAGCCCCAATACCATGTAAGATGATAAAGTTTCCCATCGGTGTCATATTTTAATGATCCGATATCTATAGTGGTGACTACATAAGATTCTAGAAATCCTTATGGAATTATAAACTCATAACGTGACTTGGGTCACCAATTAACTTAATAATCATCAGAATTCTACAAGTTGCCTCAAAAAGAGAGTTTACACTCCATTTTAGCTATAAACTTTGTATATTTTGATTCAGATTTTTTTTTAACAAATATTTTGACTCAGATGAAGCTTGGTAATATGTATCAGAACCTTAATATTATACTTCAACATACAAAGTATATATAAACTTTTTCCATCGATCATCACTTGAATGATGTGCTTAAACATGGATCATGGATGCAAATTAAGTGGCCCTAGCATATAGTGATCGTATGGAAATTTGATACGAAAGCATTATTTTCAAATTTCATAAGTTACAATCCTTTGATCTCTCTGGATCCCTCTCCATATATCATACACTTACAAAACACGATCTGAAACTATGCACCACATAAATAAGTGAATTAGATTGTATTGGTATTTTGGTTGTATAATACTTAGCTATTTATGTTTCTTTTTTGTTTTTGTTTGCAACAACATAACTTTATCAAATAAAGGAGCAATAACCACTAAATAATGATATCTCAATTCACAAGTATGCATTGAAATGCATATTGGGAACCTTTAATTTGGAGCTAGCGTGTCAATTTTTGTTCAGAGATGGTCCAAATCAAAATAGTGACCTTTCTAGATAGAGTAAAAGACTCGTGTGAACGAGCTTTGTAAAAGAATGTTTAAAAGCTTTTGTGTAAGCCTATAAAGCATAATAAAAATTATATCAATATATACATACAACTTTATGAAAGCCTTACTAACAACTGCATGTATGATCAGTAGTCAGTACCAAGGTTGTCAAACTCGCGAGTTTACACGTATGATCGTTAAGATGTTACGTCGTCCACCTGATAAAATGTGTCGGATCCGGTGTACGATCGCATCTGAGGTAGGATCGCAAGTAGGATCGTAAACTCGCGCGTAAGTTCGTAGGATTGGTGTACGATTCGAGTGTTACCTAATTAACATGTTACTAACTTATTGAATACTTACATACTTATAGCCCATTATTTTTTTTAGCAAAAAAAAAAAATAATACGATCGTACGGTGATCTCTCAGTAAATCAAGTATTAAACGTTTCCATTCCTTAGATTTTCTAATCAATAAACATAATTATCTACTTTCCCAAAATTGAAATTACATGAAACAAATTAAGGTTTTTCTTCTCATGTTCGACTTACCTTAAGTAAAAAATTTCTTACAGATAATTGTTGTTTTTTCTTTTACCTTTTCGTAGTTTTAACTAGTAACTTTAATTTTTAATTCAGATAGCATAATTGTAGCGATACTAGTGACGTACTTTGTTTTGAGACGTTTATTACGATGTATTTAATTTTATTCCGCTAAATAGTGAAATATGACGACTTGGAATGAACTTGACTTTTTTGTGTTTTTACTTTTAATTTGGTATTTTAAATTGAATTTAAACTTTGACATTTTCAAAAGGATATTATATAAATTTATATTTGATGATGAGTAGAATAAAAATAGTTTGACTTGTTTATCCGTTGCTTACAGAACATGATAAATTGGTAGGATCTTACGATCTCGATCCGATCTTACGATCTCGATCTTGCAAAGACAAAAACGATCTCAGGTGGGATCGCGATCTTAACAGCCTTGGTCAGTACAATAGATTCATTAGATGCTTCTGCAAGACTATATGTTGCATTGGCACAATATGGGCACAACGTATAGTATATATAGTTTAGTCGAAAGAAGTAGATATCTGGTTCACTTCTTATTTGGATCGCTAATAAGAACAATGACACAATGTGTCTAGAAACCAGATCAAAGCGTCTCTTTTATATATTTTTCAACATATTTACATACAATTTTCACACTCAAATTTATCATGAATCTAAACAGCCCAACAATCTCTACCCACTCTCTAATTCCATTGAAATTTTGTTATTTAAAGCAACAGAATTGGTTTGTTGTACTAACAAAAACGTTTCATTCAATCGTAGTTCAATTGAATGTGTGTTATCTAATATGAGTCAAGAAAACGCGAAAAGAATATATATATAACCAAAAAAGAACCCCCACCCAAAAATGAATACAAAATTAGGGCTTAACTGAAACTGATCGTCTCATTGTCGATGTGAGATGATTAGCTTCTTTTTTCCAACACTTTCCGATGTCTTCTGCTATTCGCTTAGCATCCAATGACGCACCAAGCAAACCACGTTTAGTGAACCCTACGGCGTAAAGCCCATACGCACCTTTCCAACCATTTGGAAATGGTCTTCGAGGATACCCGTCTTTTTCAGAGAACATCTCTTTCTCCTATTATACGAAATATGGAAACTCTTAGATAATGTACAAGTAGAGTAGTATCTTATAAAATGACCTTAGCTACTTGTAAGAATTGAGGGATTTTGAATAAGAAAATTTGATTTATTTGTAACAAAAAACTAAACAACAGTTTAATAAAGGAGCTATATTTCTATTGTCGTGCAATAGAAAAATCATTGAGAGAAAAGTACCTTTAGCCAACATGGTACATTACTTTTGTATCCTGTTGCTAAAATAATTGCATCAAAATTCTCTATTTTCCCATTCACAAATTGTATATTATGATGCCTTATTTCTTGAACTCCTGGACATATCTACAAACAATAAAACACAAAATTAGTACAAAATCAAAAAAGTTATAGCAAGATAATTAGTAACAAATAGATTAATTTAATCAAACATAGTTATAAAGATGGAAACACAACATTAGTGGGTCAATAAACATGAACCATATATTGGCTTGTGTTATGAGTACTTTTTTTTTGCTAACCAAGGTTTCCGAAATTTTGGTCGATCAATCCACGGTGTTGGAGCCCTCCTTTTTGTTTCGGAAACTAGCTCATCTATGGACACCCATACGATATATATGTAAGTTTAGATAAAATGATGTTTGGACCATGTTTTTTTTAGAACGACAATTTTTTTCACACTATACCAAAAATTTGACAAGAGTGAGGATTGAACACTAGTTCTCTTGGTTGCAAGACAAGTTAATTAGGTATGATTTATCCATATTTCTCTAACCTAGCTCTTCTATTTATTGTTTATCGGATAATATGTAGGTTCAAAAAGGTCTAATGGGTGGAGCGAAAATCATGTTTGGGTATAAATGGAGATATCGCGTTAATAGATACTATGATCAAACAAATCTAAAAGTAATGATTGTAGATTTTCCTTTTATGAAAAGGGTAGATCCAAGGTACAATGATATTTGATGGGATTTAAGGAAGTGAAAAGCACACTAAAGGTGAAAGTTAAAGCATCCATAAATAGTAACCAGGTTGATTACCTTGATATCTCCACTTTTGATCTTGGCTAGGGCCCCGACATCCAACACTGGTGTCTTTCCAGACAAGTTTTTGAGCTCGAGCGGCCCCACCACTGGCCGGTCAAGTCCATACTTAGCTGTGTTTCCAAGTATGAGCCATGACACGATCAACAGAAACCGGTCAACTAATCTCGTTGGGAACCACTTGAGCAACCACATGGACAGCCCAAAAGTCGATTTTCCCAGCATATCTCGTGGTAGGACATGTACCTGATTTTTGATTTAACCATCCAACCGTTAGTTGAATATACCCATAAAAAGCGAATAGTAAAAGAGAAATAACATATAATCATGTTATGGGCTTGATTCTTTTCGCCTGTAGCGAGAATGTGACTAACAAAAAAGAGAAAATAAAGCTAATATTTGAAGGTGGCATGACAGGCCCTTTTGCCTTCATGGAGGGGTAATTGGTTCACTGTCATAAAGGGCCATGCACATCACATATTAAAGAAGCCTTTACAGTAATAAAACACTTATTTTTTATTTTGTTTTTCCCCTTTAATTAGTATTTCTTTAAGGTGCTTCATTTGCTCCCATATGCATGTTATTACCATTAAAACTGACTTTGTGTTTCTACAAATATTCCACTAATTAAATATTTGATAACAAATATAATTTTCTACAGAATGCATGATAAGTCGTCATTCGACTTGGCTTCCAAATTGCAATCGATTTGGAGATCGATGAGAAAGCGATAAACGGTTTAGCTTATCAGGTCGGACTTTTTGGATCGTATAATATGGTTTCGAAATTAAGCTTATATTAGCTCAAATATTGTGTATGACAGTTGATGATATATCAACATGGGGTCTTCTTATGATTAAAAACCCAACTAATTTCAGAAAAGACCAACCTAATCACTTGTTTAAGAGTTGAAATTTTCATAAACGAGTGAATTTGATATATTGTGAAATGTAAATACCGGAAAAGACCAACCTAATCACTTGTTTAAGCTAATAATGTAGCCTAAATTATTTGATTTATTACAAATTTGTATAAAATTAAACGTTGTTCAATAACCCTATTTAGGTTGATTAAAAGAAAGATATTTGAACGACCTAAAATTGCATGTCAATTATCTATTGGTTGAAACAATATAACTATTTAAGCTGATGTGATACATGTTCAGACTCAAAATTATTCATAAATTTTAGGTACCGCTCATTTTTCAAATAGAATATAGGTTAATACTATTTTATGTAATAGTATGCCTTTTTTTTAAATATAAAAAACCGGAAATAATAGCTTTAATCTTTCTTTCTTAATATATATTTAGTAATAAGAATATATTCAATCTATAAATGGAGTTGGAGGTACTTAACCACAAACCAACAAACCAAAGGATAATGTATTTTAAGAGTTAGCCAAAGAGAAAATTTTGTAAACAAATGTTATAGACTTATAACCATAAAGTTGATGTGATATAAGATATTAAATACCCGTTTTATGATAAATCATACACTTATTTAACATGGTCGAGAGTAAACTGAACTAACTTTGAAGTGACACAATTTTCATTTGTGATTTCAAGTTCCATGAAACTATTTTTTTTTAAATGTGCTATCACTTGTGAATCTTACAAAAATAAAGCAGTTATACTTGTTTGAAAGAAGGTTACGGGTTGTTTATAAATTAGGTTAAAAATTATATACTCACAGCATCTTTAACAACAAGTGAAGGCTTAGCATTATGATTGCAAAGATCCAAACACACTTCCATTCCTGAATTTCCACAACCAACCACTAACACTTTTTTCCCTTTATAAACACTTCCACTTTTATACTCTGAAGTATGCTTCACTTCACCACAAAATCCTACCATCCCATCAATCTCCGGCATCACTGCTTCCGCATTTTCTCCTGTAGCCACCACTAACCATCGGCAAACATACTCGACTACCCCCCCTTTTAGCCCTACACTCTTCACTCTCCACATCCCTATGCTCTCATCATACTCACTACTCTCCACACTTGTCTCAAAAACCGGCTCTATCCTAAATCTTTTCGCGTATGATTCCAAGTATTCAACAAACTGTCGTTTATCGGGGTACGTTGGAAAATCCTCTGGGAAGGGCATAAGTGGCAATTCACAAAATTTCTTAGGAAGGTGTAACTTGAGACGATCATAGGTTTTAAGTTGCCATAGAGAAGCTATACAATTTGATCGTTCAATAACAATACTTGGGACGCCTTGTTCTTTTAAGCATGCGGCCGCAGCTAGGCCAGATGGTCCGGCTCCAACTATGACCGGACCAGGAACCCATACTTGACGTCTCCATTTAGAATATTGGAAGTCATAGTAAGGATCATGAGACATTTTGCCTTGTATTTCTTTTAAATTATCCATATAACTATATGTTGTTTGAAGGATATATTCAAGAAAGCAAATGAACTTGTGGGTTGAATTAAATGAGGTTAATGAGATATAGATGAAGATTGTGATGTATCAATACACACATTCCTTTTGTTCATAAGAGAATGTGTGATGAATTTATTTGGGTGAGTGTGTCTATATGAGTGTCAAGTGGCATGGAGGAACTAATGGGAGTGGGGACATATATATAGTTTTTTTTCACTAAATTTATCTTTTATATAATTTCGAGTATATTATGTGACCTAACTATATAATAATGGTCGTTTTAATATTATTAGATATGCACAAACTTGTTTTCTAGCTAGGTTGTACTTATTATATGTACTACGTACTCCTATATGAACTATAAATATTCGTACGCTAGATTATGCGCTAAGATTATGTGCATCGTAGTCAGGGATGGAAACATGACGAAAATCAACCAGTTGCAGATAAAAAAGCGAAACAAGATAGTGAAACATAATTTTTATTAAACCAAGTACATTTAGGAATAATCCAGATCTTTTTACAAAGCCTAAAACGCTCGTAAACCCTCAGAACCCAACCTTGCCTCATCCCTGGTCAAGGTGATGCACTAGATTAGCGCCAGCATCGATCAAGTGTGATACAATATAATAAGTGACACTAATATAAACACATAACACAATGTAAAATACAAACACAAAACAAAAAGTAATGAGAGAGATCAAACCGGACACGATGATTTATAATAGTGCGATCACGAAACTCCCCTTCAATCAACTCCACTCCTCGAGTTTCCGACTCGAGAGTTACTTCACTAGGTTAACAAACTCTTTTTTTTATGGAGAAAACCTTACAACGCCGCTTACAATGTTTATCGGTATTAAGCTAGATATCGAGTTTTTCTTCGGGTACAACCAATCCTGTTATGTTTTATGGCCCAACATGACAAACCTATTACCTTTGTGTTCTAAAGCCTAAACACACTAAGGGGGTGTTTCTTTTTTGCTTAATATCCTAGATGGAAAATATTCTTAATGCAACCAGGAAAAAGACTGTTTCTTTTTTGCTTAATACGAAAGTAAATCTTGTTTCTAAAGGGGTGCTAAAAAGAAGGTTGTTTCCATCCAGGATCTTGTATCACAAATTTACCCACACATCTTTCTTTTATTCTTTCTTCTCCTAACATAACCCACTTTTTTAACATCTTCGGGTCTACCACACCTACTTCCCGTGGCAACTAATATACCACTATAATCCGCCGCCTTACTCCTTATGCTAACCATTGAATTGTCGTCTCTACTCTTTTGATCCCTCCAACATGTTTTTTTATGTCGACTTCATTACCTCATCTTTGTATATGTATAAAACTGCATAAAAGTTACAGTTTTTTCTCCTTTAAATTCCCTATTTAGATGGACTTGTCTTAAGTTTTTGAAAATTTATAGTAATTAAAGTTTGATTATGTATCATTTATACTTGATTTTTGATTCTTTTGGTTTTCAATTTGAGATCATTGCTCTATCTGTGATTTTAAAAACAAGGGTAAATCAGCCATTTAGGTTTTTGAGATTCTCATTCAGGATAAAAAAGAAACAAGATATTTTCAGGATTATTTCCAAACATGATTATTAATCTAGACTGCAACTATTTCCAGACAGGAAAAAAAAGAAACATCCCCTAAACCTATTTTCCTTGTGTTTTGAGGCTCAAACACACTAAACCTATTTCCTTTTTGTTTTAAGGCCTAAATACAAAACTTATCTAACCTGTAGTTTAGAGTATAGTTGGTGATACAAGATGTTGTATAATAGTGATACATGGTGTTGTATGGTGGTGATACATGACATGGTTGTCTAATGGAGATGAATGCCTAATCTAAACATCAAGAACTCTAACCTTGATATGATTGATCTTCTCTTGACAAGAAGCTTCCAACGTATAAAGATGACAAGAGCCTTAAGCTTGTTGTGGTAGATCCTCACATGCTAGTATGCTTTGAATGGATGAATGTGATAAGATCTCTAGGCTTGTTTTGCTTGATCATGACATGTTAATGTGCTAACAACAAATAAGAGTTAGAAACATCATAATCAAGGGTTATAAAGGGTTTTGAAGACCTGAGAATGTGTATTTTTACATTGCAAAAGCTTTGTTTGAATGCGGACTAAATGGTCATTTAAATAGGCAAAAAGTAAGCTCAATTTATAGAACCAACCTAAACTTCACTATGTATTTTAATGCTTAAAATACTAACCAATCATACACCTATGATTACACACACTTTAATGAATGATGGTGGAAGTAAATAACACAATAGTGTTATTGACACAACTAAACTATTAACACTTGAAGCTTGTGAGTCTTCTTTGTGTCTTCACTTGAAAGTGAAAATGATTGGATCACTTGTAATTGATTTTATAACAAGTGTAATGATTAAAGAATATTTAGGTATGAATGTATGTAAGAGAATGACTAAGTACACAAGAGAGAAAATGAGAATGGGTGATTTGAAATAAAAACATTAAGCTTCTATTTATAGAGGCAAGTTCTGGTTCAAATCCTGGCGACCACGAATCCACGAATCCATCTACAAAGGATCCATCTTTGTTATCCCACGGATCTGTCGGCTACACAATCTAATATTTTATCATTTTATGGTTAACCAAAAATATTTTCAAAATCTTTTAATTGTACTTAAATATTAAATTTAGTACAACCTTCTAAAAAAAATATTTCTTAACATTAAAATGGAAATACTTTGTAGATATGGAAAGATTTGTTTAAATATGGAAATATTATTTTTATTTATGGTTAGTCCTATTTTATCTTGTTCACTAATGCAACTAGTTAATTACTAAATATGTGTTTACTTGAAATCATTTGTTTAGTAGAGATGTAAGCAAGCTTACATGAGTTTATAAAAATGATTAAACTAGTATGCATGACAAAATATTTTCTTTGATCATTATCCATGCTTTATAATACCATATTCATACCTTAAGTGATTTGACGTCTGTATGGATACTTATGACTAAATAACTTGTTTATGTAAACTTTTACGTAGTATGAAGTTATATTTGTTATTATCAAAACATAAAGATCGTAAAATATAAATATCGTTGTTACGCGAATATTTGTATTAACAATCTTCCCCTTTTTGATAATGACAAAATATAAACTCATATTAATTAAAAGTGTTATAAAATTTTTTAGTGTGAATTTACTTTTCTTCTCCCCTTTTTTTGTCGAAGAAAACGTATGTGGTGACGCGGTTGCAAGACGAATGCAAATGTAATGAGTGAGACGTTTTGCAAGTTAGTAGACGAGCATATATCTATATGTATGTATATATATATATATATATATATATATATATATATACGTATATATATGTATATACGTATATGTATGTATACGTATATGTATGTATATACGTATATGTATGTATATACGTATATGTATGTATATACGTATATGTATGTATATACGTATATATATGTATATACATATATATATGTATATACATATATATATATATATATACATATATATATATATACTTATGTAACACCCCCAAAAATCACAATGCAGCGGAATACCACATGGGGTGCTACTTCATAATACACAACGCTAGATACAAGAGAAC
>BQNB010124398.1:0-19946 GCA_026074375.1 Tanacetum coccineum
AATGAACTTAGCGAGCTTCGTGATCAAGCTTACGAGAATTCGTTAATCTACAAGGAGAAGACAAAGAAGCTACATGATTCCAAGATAAAGAATCGAATCTTCAATGTTGGTGATTAAGTCTTGCTTTTCAACTCCCAATTAAAGATTTTCACCGGAAAGCTCAAGTCCCGTTGGTCCGAACCTTTCACAATCACCGAAGTTTATCCTTATGGCACTGCCAAGTTGTCTCATGTAGATGGTTCTAATTTCAAAGTCAATTGCCACCGTCTTAAGCACTACTATGGAGGGGATACACCACCATTGGTTATCCTGGACCTCCAGACTTTCCCTAAGGACAACTAAATTCAGGGATCGAGTCGAGCTTGCGACTCGGTAATCAAAAACAAGCCGCTTCGTGGGAGTTCACCCCATGTTGAGAGAGGCTTGTACTCTTTCCGATTTCTCGTTGTTTGTTGCTTGTTTGTTGTGATTTTTGCAGGATTCTCCCAACAAAATTCAATGAAGCCTCTCGTGTCCGGTTGCAGGATTCTCCCAACAAATTCTTTGAAGACTCTCGTGTCCGGTTGATTTGTCCCGTTCTACTGTGCTTCCATCCTTTGTGTTAAATATAGTTTGGGGAGATCCGATATCCTTTCATCTTATCGATTAACGTTTATCTTTGCATACTTCATAAACGGCTTAGATTTACGTAGAGACCCGACTTTAAACATTGAGGATAATGTTTCGTTTTAGTTTGGGGAAGGGAATCTATCGATTTGATGTTACTTGCTTATTGTTTTGTTCTCACGTACCCGTTTTTCCCACAAAAATAGCAAAAATTTTAAATTTTTCAGTCTTGTTATTTAGTTAAAAAAAAAAAATGTTAAGACAAAAATGTAGGTTTTCCGTTGGTAAGAATAAAAAGTAATTTTTGACCCGATTGTACGTGTAGAGTTCTAGCTTTCTCCCTTAACAATTAATGATGATAGTTTGTGCTAGTCTCACGTAGACTTTAAACATGCTAGACTTGAATCGTTAGTAAATGAAGACTTGTGCTAATCTCAAGTAGATTTTAAATATGCCGAGTTGGATTTTATATGGCTAAGTATTTGCAAATTTCTTTTGTGAAGAACAAGAAATGATAGTGTTATTTATAAGTCATGACATTAAACGTAGAATAGTTGGTTTTCTTTCAAGCTCATAAGTGTTAATTGTGGCTTTTTCTCCCATTAGCTTGTTTCACTTTTATATGAATGTTTAATAAATAAAGTTGTATGTTTTTTTTGGTTAATAATTAGCTAATAGAAGTTTTCTTTAGTTCCTTTGTGATTAGGATGAGTACACATCAGGAATACTTAATTTGGCATACTATATGTATCACATTAGCAAATATTTTGCTTATTCCTTAAAGAGCCTTAGGGTATATGGGATAAGTAGAATTCAATAATATAATCTGAGACTATAAAAAGTTTGCTACGATCATGCCGCTCCAACCGATGTTACAGCCTTCTAAAAAGGTCGAGGAAGATACCACGTCGAAATACTGTTTGGCTACATCTTGTCGAGGCTGGCCGATTTGTAGTCTTCTAAAGGACTGAGGTATAAAAATGATTGCTTCATCTTGGTCTTAATTTTGTGATTAAAGAGCCTATGGGTATATGGTGCAAAAAAGAAATGGTTCCAATCAAGTCTTAAAAAGAGCCTCAGGTATAATGACATAATTGGTGACCTTGCTATAAGTAGCCTAAATAAAAGCCAAATTTGGTTGCCTCTATGTGGACTTTATTCTTGATGACATTTGCACCTTTGATAAGACTAGAGCTAATTATTTGTGTTCTTAACCATTACCTCTATATTTGGAAGTAAATAAGTATCGAAAACAAGTCCCTGTAAAGAGCCTTCGGGTATAATGACTTAAATAAAATCTTGAGATACAAAAGTAGGATTTGCGGGAGGAAAAGTAAGTACACAATTAGTATTTATGAGTAGTGTTAGTGTCATGACTTGTAATTAACAATGATCTTGTTTTTAAACTTAGCATGGGAAAAGTGAAAAATCGGGGATGATGAAGTTATCTTCTAGACACTTAATTGTGCTTTTTGTTCTATGATCCTAAAAGTTACCAATAAGGTAATGAAAACATTACATAATGTCAACACAAATAAGTTGTAGTTAGGTAGTTATTTATCAAGAAAAAAATCATAAAAAGAAAAAATCTTAGAAAATGGGAAGTCGGGTGTTTTATAACTTGTGATCTCTTAACTCTCTCAACAAAAATCTTTGCTACTTTTCAAAGGTTTAGTTTGGGGAATTTTCGAGGTATTTGGTTATAAGGCATGTGATATTACGTGAGGACACACAATCGTTTAGTTTGGGGAATTTTGATAAGTGTAGAATACACATATCCATTTGTACCTAAAATAACCCAATTAAACCCAAAACAGACCAAAAATGGCAAAAATTATGCTTGTATTTGTGTTTTGTGTATGCAGGTACGGATAAGTCAAAAATCACAAGAAAACAATCAAAAATGGGCAAGCACGGACATGAGAATCAGAAGAGTACAAAGCCGAAGCCAGAAAAGTCAAAGCCCTCAATCAAATCATGGTCAACAAAAGTCAACAAGGCCCAAAATATTCCACTTAAGCCCCTCAAGTTTCACAAAGTCCAAGAATAACCCCTCTCCTCTTAATGGGCCTCACCCGGATCCATAAGCCCAAAATCCTAGCCCATTTCTCTTTTATAAAACCACAAGGGCTATTTTTGCCATTCCTTAAAAAGGTTTTTACACTTAAGATGGTAAAAACGCAAAGACAAGGACTGAAAAGTATCATTTCCCTAAAGTTAAACTTATTACCCGCTTTTTAGTTATAAAAGGGGCGGGAATAGTTTTTTACTGTTCATCGTCCCCTACATTTAACCAAGGGTCAAAAATCAAAAGGCAAATCAAAAATTAAGGGGATGCTTTAGTCAATTCCAAAGGCTCATGAACACAAACCCATGGGGTCACATCAAATATCAAAGCTCATTAATTGGTCTCTCAAGCACAAAGCTTACGTGTATGAAGAAGCACAAGGAAGATTGGAATTTAGCCTGAGATCACTCACACAAGTAAGCACAAAGGTGTCACATCAGAGATTGCATCTTGGCACACCCGTGTGACAACCTTGTGAACCAACTTCCAAGAACTATTGATCTAAGATTGAAGAAATTGGATGTGAAGATTAGAGGAGCGTCTAACTGAATTTAGCTCCTAGAAGCTTCCTCAAGTGCTATAAATAGAGGCCTTTTCTCACACACGGACAAGGAGTTTTTAGGAAGTAGTAGCTTAATTTGAAATTTTAGCTTAATTGTTTTAGCTTATTTTCCTTAAAATCGTTTTGTAATCTCTTTTCAGTAATGTAATCAAGGTTTCTAGTTAATAAAATTTCAGTAGTTTACTTAAATCTACTAAATCTCTTTTAAATAAGCTTTTAATAAGCAAACTGTCTCATAAGCCTTCAATCAGCTAATCAGGCTATCAAGAGTCATAGCTCTTGATTTGAGTTTAATAAGCCTTAATCATACTCTCACTTAAATAATTAGTTAAATTACCTATGCATTTAAGTGGAAGGTTTTTGGAAGGGGATTCAATCATGGAAGGAATCCCAAGGATTTTACTTCTAGCTTATTTATAAGCTAGAAGAGCTTGTTGATTAGCTCTATGAGCACTAGCTTCTGTTCCTGCTGAAGCTCATTGTAAGTTCTCCTTTAGATTTAACTTTCATTTAATTTTTAGCTCAATAATAGATAATCTGCTTATTCTTGCTTATTTGCTCATTAGTGCTTATTTGTGTTTAATCTTGCTTATTAGTTGATAATATTAATATGTTTTTGATTAGAATAGTTTAGATCATAGTCTTTCATTAAATCGTCTTAATAAACCATAAAAAGTCAAAAATAAGTAGAATAGCTTAGATTCTTAGTTATAGCTTATTTGATTAATGAAAAATGTTTGTTAAGCTTGTTAAATGCTGTTAGTTATATGGTTAATAGAATTAGATCATTAGATTTCAAAAGCATAAGCTTATTCAAAGTTGTCACAATTTAAAGGAGTGTCTGGAATAGGTTTATTTGACCTCATAAAGTCAAAAGTGTTAGTACAATTTAATTGAGTTAGCTTGGATTCCACTTTTAATCAGTAGAAATATAGATTTTGAGTATTAGTTTTTATTTTTTCATCAAGTTATGTCTTAAAATCTTTGTTCCAGCACCAGGGTACATTTTCTTAGAATTTAACTTGAGAAAATTTTAATCTAAGCCTTTCAAGGCTTAGAACTTGTTTGCATCTTGTTAATACACTCTATTTGAGTGAGTTTTAGTGCAGTACTTCCCTTAGGAAACCTGCACTTTCGTTTTGCACTTGTGCAAAAGTGCACCAGTACTAACAATAAGTTAATACTGGTGGCAGTACTAACAAAAAGTTAGTACTGCTAGCTTAGATTTTAGCTAGGAAATCAAGTAGGACTTAGTCTAGTTATAGCTTAATATAAATTTAGTTTAAGTTTTCATTTTCTAGCTTATTCATCGCTTAATTATTTCTAAAAAATGTCAATTACATCACGTAGCCTTCAAGTGAAAGTACTGGAACTTTTACCCTAGCAGTAGTAACCTCAGTTACTACTGCTGTGTTCTTAGCTTAATTTAGATTGGTAATTTTAGATTTTAGCTTGCCAAATTCAGTAGGACTTGAGTTTTAATATAGCTTAATATAGATTAAGACTTAGTTTTCATTTTCTAGCTTAATCTCTTAGTTTAATTTGCTTTTAAAGAAGTCTTCAGTAATCTCAAAAAAGTCCAAAAACAGTAGGAACTTTAGTAGAGGTTTTACTTTGATAATTTAGCTTATGAGTCTAGATTTTTCAGCTTATATAGATAGATTATAAGTAGTTTAAATTGTCCTTTAAGTTTTAGAGTCCAGTTTAGCTTTTTAAGGATTTAAGCTTATTTGGGTTTTGTGTTACTTTGCTTATTTTCTGAGTTTGCCTAGTTCATGCTTAATTTTAGTAGTTTAAAAGTACTTCTAGCTTAGATTTCTTCGCATTCATAGATTAAGCATATCATAAGCTTTCTAGATCACTTTTCCTTTTTCCACAATTAAGCTTAATTTTAAGCTTATTATAGTTGATTTAGTAAAAATAGCTCAAACCCTTAGTTTCTGTAACAGCTTATTAAGAATCTCTTTTAGAGATTATCTTGGAGTTTCAGACCATAGTGCTTTTGTTAAAGTTGTTCTCCCTAGCTTCCTTTACAACTTTGCTCTTTTACGTTTTCGGATAAGCACTTTAGAATTTAAGCGTATAATGGACTTATGTTTTGTTGTCGGGAAAAGGACCTCACGGACTCATTCTTGAAATTTTACCATTTATTGTTATCTTAGTCAATCCACGCCCTTAAGGCTTTTTTAGCTTAGTTTTAGTTCTTTCCCATTTTCACCATTAGTTCCTAAGTTAGTTCTTAATTAGTTTTATTTAGTTTTAATTAATAACTAGGGTTAGTTTTAATTAGTTTAATTAAACTTTTATAAAAAGATAAAAATTAGGGCTTTTATTTTTTATATAATTGTTCGACACAAATTCCTATTTATAAAATTTTTGTTTGACAATTTTTAAGGAATTGAAATTAGTTTACTTGTTTAATTGTCATATTGTTGTTTACTTATTAGAAGTAATAGCTTATCCAAAATATCTTTGCATCATTCAAATCAGAATCCGAACCTAAACGTGGTTTCAATTTCACTAGTCATTGGGGAAACGACCCGGGTGATCATTCTTACCCGGTTTAATATACCTTATTATATATTATAATATATATATATTTTAGAGAGTGAAATTTTTATCAAGGGTAACTTGGTAATTTTCTTAATTACTCTTAAGGTTATATTAGTATATATATTTTGGGTATATAAAACTGCGAATCAATCATTTTAGGACTTAATTTTGATAATTTAGGGTTTTTAGGTCACGTTTTAGGATTCACAGTTTGGGTTTTAGTAAAATTTGTTTTCCCTTAATTGTTTTTAAGTGTTTGCCTTAATTTTCCTGTAGTTTTAGATAACCAATCTAAATTTGTTTTCATTCAAGCATCTATATCAAAATCGACTCTCGACTTCAATTGCCAAAAAATTCCCCTTGTTTTGGGGGATAACGAACCCGGGAAACCATACTTCCGGTTTAACAACATTGAGATTTTTGATTCCTATCCTGTATAATATATATTTATCAGTATTTTATAGATTTATATTAAATATATTGGGTTAAAAAGGGTTAGCATCAAGGTTAACAACGATAATCTACGATTTGGCAATTTTGACATTGGATAGATCAGTGTGACATGTGAGAGTAAAGGCTTATCTTTAGCGTGTGGTGTAAATCAGTAAATGACTAAATGTGAATAGAGGTGTATAAGTGGATAGAAAACCTATTTTTAGGTAAAAAAATTGTTTGACTTTCATTGACCGATTAGGCCGTTTAGGCCGATTTGACCGATTAATGACTGAGATTTGTATGCCGCTTTGACCAAACCGATTTTCTCCACCCGAATTGCCTTATTTTCTAAGGTGTATGGCCGAGTATCTTTGGAATCGCCGATTCAAGGCCGCTTAGACTGATTTTTGCAACATTTGCTAATTATGATCTTAAATATATTTATTTGCAAGAGGAGAAATGGAGAACTCATAATTTAATAAGGATTTTTGCGAAACTTTTAAAAACCCTCTTAAACGAAAAAGCTCTTTTAAAATAAGAATTCTAAACTTCGCCAAGTAAAATCAATGATCTGAAAGATGAGAGGAAAGAAACTTTGCAAATATTAAAGAACGTGCTTGAACCTTGCAAAAGAGTGTGAAGTAACTTTACCAAAGAGGCTGACTCTTTAAAATGCAATATTTTCTAGACTCTCAAATGAAGCATTGAATTCTCAAAATTCAAAAAGAGTAGCATCGTTTTGGACGATATGTTATGTCATCAAAAATTGTCCCCAGATAAGGAAGGTCTTAGATTTTCTAAAAATGATTAAACCACTTCCGCAAGTCTAAACAAACCAATATGTTTGTAAAAGAAAGTCAAAAAGAAAATTTGTCAAATAGCTTTGTTAAACCTATAGCTCCTCAAACCCACTTTGCAAACACTCGATGTTCCTAAGAACCCATTAGAAGAGTGGAAACAAGACATCAAGGATATCACTCGGATGGACTTGGATACACACGACCTCGAGTTGACCCTAGACCTCTTTTACCCACACCAAATATGAGATCTTCACTCATATAATCGAAGACCATCTCTTCAAAACAATCATTCTTCGCAAAGAAGAATTTTTCATAACAACCAAAGGTCTTCGTATCATCAGCATAGAACCTTCCAAAGGAGAAAAACTCCTACCCAAATCAAAGGCTAAAAACACCTTGGAGCGTTGGACCAAACTTTCAAAACTCCTATGATTTTTAAAATAATCATTGGTCTGCGTTCTCAAGGTACGTCCTACATAAACTATGTGCTTCACTTCAAAACCCAAGAATGGTTAACTTGGGCACCATCTTTGCTAACCACAACGGACCCAAGAAAAAATAGGTACCATGACCTTGAATTCATATTTGTTTATAGGTGTGTCTGAAATGTTATCTACTACCGGACGATTGGATTGTGGATAGTGGTTGTACTAAGCACATAATCAGGAATAGAAGATTGTTTACTTCGTACAAGGCGTATAATGGTGGACATGTCATATTTGGGTGCAACCTAAAGGGCAAGGTCATCGGTGGAAGTAATATTACTCATGACTATAATCCCAATTACCAAGTTAGCATGTTTGGTGGTCTACTTTTAACTTGATTAAGCCCCTAGGTTTTAATGTATGCGTGATGATATGTAGTTAGATTTACTAAAGTAGATTGTGCTATTAGCAAAAATGGTAAAAACACTAGCCAAAGGACATCGAAGAAAGGTCTATATACTTAAAAATTGGGAGATAGCTCCAAACAACAAATTTGTCTTGCATCCGTAGTGGATAACTTAATGCTTTGGTATAGGAGGTTAGGTCACGCCAATATGAGGTTAGTTCAAAACTTAGCTTCCAACGAGCTAGTAAGGAACCTACCAAAGTTGAGCTTTGAAAGACACTTTTGTGATACATGTGGTTTAGGGAGCAAGTAAACAAACAATAGGACGAGAAATAAAGTGGTCCATCTCTAAGTTTTTAGAGTTAGCTAACACAAAGATTTGTTTTGGTCCATCTCCAATTCCAAAGGTACGAAGCAACTTTCTATACTTTAATTATTGTCGATGACACCAAACTACACTGGGTTTGTGTTGTTAAGCTAAGGATGTATCTAGAAAAGTTTTAAAATTTTGTGGTAAAAAGGCCCTGAAAACCTACATGATTTTCTATTGTTTCAATTGTAACAAATCATAGTAGTGAAATTGATAAAATTGAAATTTGCAGCTATTTGTAGAAAAACATGGAATATCTTATAACTTGTCGGTCCGTTTGCTTCTCAATCGAGTGAGATTGTTAAAAGAACACATCGCATGTTAAGAAAGACGAGTCATGCTATGTTAGACGAGCAATCCATTCCACAAAATTTTTGGTGTTATGCATTGGATACGGAAAACTTACATTTTTAATAGGGTTTATATTAAAAAAATTCATAATAAAACAGCCTAACGAATCCTTGAAATAGAAGCCCGTCAGTAGAAACTTAGGGTCTTTGGTTGTAAAAGTAATTATACTTAATAACTAAAGTACATCCACCAAGTTTGACCCAAAGATCGTAACAGGTGTGTATTCTAGATAATCTCAAACTAGGTAACGCATACATATGCTTAATAAGGATACCAATAAGAATTGAGGAATCTCTCAATGTCACCTTTGATGAGAGCCTACCCGAGCGCAAGTCATCTCCTTCAGAAGAAGATGATAGGATCAATGAACCCATAGTTCAAGATCTTAATGGGTCGCCATCATTACAAGTTAATGTTTTGGATGAAGGTTATCCTAAAGGGTCTAAGAAGAAGCTAGAAGTCACCCATAGAACAAGTAATTTGGTGAGTTGAATAGAGAAACACCCCTTAGGTCTAAGACTACACAAAGCTTAGATTTCGCATGATCTTCAAAGTCCAATTGCATGAGTCTAGTTGAGGTTTTTATGGTTGACATGCACCATAGGCTATTGTTTGAGAGTGAGTAGGGTTCAAACATAAGGCTAGAATTCTAGGGTCTTTACATACCCTTTATGAGTAAATTGTGCTCTTAGATCTTTATTGTTTATATGTATGTGCTAGACTATGTGGAAAGGCATGGGGGAAAGTTAAGCAACAATCTTGTTTTAAACAGCTAAGGGATATTGTCGATGCATTGTCAAACAAATGGTTGACATTATTTCGAACTCTAACATGTCAAACCTAATGCTATGAACAAGAAATTGATCCTACATCATTGTCAATAAATGTAGTAATCATCGCTCACCATAATTAAATGTTTGAAATCGACCTTACTCACAATATTGCATGCATTATTCCTCATGATATACATGAAAGATTAAATAGACGAATTCATTAACAAAATCACTTTAGATCGTAACTCACCCTTGTGTTAAAAATGTTGCATTTGTGTTCCTTTTATTTATGTGCCAATTCAATGTATAAGTATAGGAACTAAACATGTGTAAATAAATCATCCCATTTCAATTAATATAGTCAAACATGTTCCTAGATTCAACAAAGTATCATTAGATTCTCAACTTAAAACTTCTAATCACCAAGGCGTAATTATCTTCCCAATAGATTACTTTCTTTATAAAAAGCATAACTACCTTAAACTTTAAGGACATCAAAGTTAACTAAGTCAATCACTAAAGCATATCTTTCTAATACTATATGCTTATGACCTAACTTAAATCTACCAACTATAAAAGGAGTTTAAATGCAATCTCTACGATCAAACTCTATTAATCACTAACTCTTATTAAATGGCTCCTAGATGTCTCATGGAATATGAAGTCCTAAACTATGAATCTCATAAATCCTCTAATCTCCTTGAAGGTCGTCACTGTGACAATAACTTCCTAGTCATCGCTAGCATAGCACAACCTTTCTCTCTTTCAAAATGCTTCTCATTTGCTCAACTACCATTC
The DNA here is from genome assembly GCA_026074375.1 of Tanacetum coccineum. Classification (NCBI taxonomy): domain Eukaryota; kingdom Viridiplantae; phylum Streptophyta; class Magnoliopsida; order Asterales; family Asteraceae; genus Tanacetum; species Tanacetum coccineum. Next base: position 10,148 of record BQNB010124398.1, read on the forward strand.
TAAATGTTATCGGTATCAACACATCTCGAGTTTAACGCTACTTATTCCTTTAAAAGATATCTGGCACCCTTCATTTAACATTATGGTCATGCGACTATATATAGATCTTTAAGTGGTCTAGAAAGGCCATGAACATCACACATTATTGCCTAATGTCTATGAATCATATGAAAACAAAAGATTCACAAAACTTAAATTTTATCATCACATATGATGCTGAATAAATCTTTTGATTGAAGTCCTTTGATTTCAAACCATCCATACTAAAACCCGAGTTTTAGTTGCAGGGAACTCCATCCCTCATCAAGGGATAAATCACAACTCAATGCTCATTGAGAGATTTGGGCACATAGTGGTCTGATTCACACACACACACACAGTAGTTGTAAGATTGAATCCAAGGATCAATTAGCCCCATCATTGTTAGTTATATGCTTTTATGCTGTAAAGATAAAGATTCCATTCACTTTGCTAAATTTGTAGCCAAACTCATGGACATCTAAATAATTTTGCAATCCTCACACTAGGGTCAAACAATGCTTTTTGATTACATCAAAGAACCAACCCCTAACGCTCATCTCGTATGTTGAAGTTGATGATATACCTCCCATGTTCATCCTTTCTTCTATAGGACTCCTAATAGACTATATACACTACCTGTTAGACCATTGTTCCATAGTTTGATGAAAGTTGTATCCCTAAAATGTGATCTATGTGTGAAATTTATGTGTGATTCACTAAAATAAATTTTACCTTTGTGTTATTGTCCAAGCAACGCTAACAAAACAGTAATTGGAGTCCAAAACTAAACATATCAAATGTTAAAATATGTATAATGAATTGTAACAATGTACAAAGTCACAAAATCCAATTTTACTCCCCAGAGCTCACATGATTCTAAATGGTAAAGCTAACCCAATGTTGGACTTGGCATCATGTGTAATATGTTTGTTGCTTTATTGCTTTGGTTTGCTTGTTACTAGAATATATCCAAGAACATCTGAAGGTAATGCATCTTGGCCTATGGATCGATGCCTTGAACAGGGGACAACGATCTAGGAGGGGTAGCACGTGAATTGATATCTATCTTTCTTCGCTACAACGATATCAACCTTCCATGAAAAGACCAAGATTCTGGTCTTTTAGATTTTGACAAAAGGGGGAGAAGAAAAGCAAAGCAAAGCAAAGCAAAGAAAAGGAAAGCAAAGCAAAGGATGCTTATTGATCGGGGGAGAAAGTTAGTATAACTAGCAATTACGGAAGCAAAGAGCTATAGCGTACATGAGAGTAGAGAAACTGTGTAAGACTCATAAGGTGAAGACAATGTTCAAGCTTTAATAAATTACAAGGCCAAGATCAAGACGCAAGCTTCATTAATGGCGGTCCTACTCTTTGAGCTACTGATGTAATTTTATTTGCGTTTCCGACATTTTATTTGTCATCATCAAAAAGGGTGAGATTGTTGGTGCAACATTGACTAAGATCTCCTTTATGTTTTAAGTATGACAAATAAACGTTCGTAGAACGTAAAATCACAAACGATAACCAAAATCCGTAAAACCGGATTATCCTGTCTGGCGCACTGGTCACTCATCAACGCGTGAGTAGCGTGCCACAAGCGGACTCTGTTTTTACGAATTTTATTTTGTCGGCTTTCCTCTTACCTGACACATGTAGAAACTTAAATAAAGGTATGTATATGATATTTGAGCATTTAGAAACACTATAAATGAGGTTAGGAGACTTAGAGAGGAGCAAAAACGAATCCTCCTGTTTTTCAACAAAACGCCAACGCAAATACTTTATCAAACCCTATCCAAGGCCAAAACTTCTTTCTAAAACCTATGTACGGATCATATCTTCAACATACCATCAAAAGAAAGTAGTCCTTTGACCTAATCCAGATTACTATTATTCCTAATCACAAACAAGTTTTACTCCCTTTATTGTCAAACTAAGTCCAATTCACTTATGAGGCATAACGCACCTTTTTTCATTATGGATATGTCTTTACATTGAGATGCAAAGCACTTAGACTTTTTGCCAAGAGAATAGTGATCAATCCATTGTTGATTTATCATATATTAAAGTCCTAAAATGAGTAATTGAGTTTGGTGGTCTAGGAGATATAATCATGCTTATGAGTTTTCTCATCTCCTTACTACAATAAATTTTTACAAACTCACATGTATTTCTCACATGACAAGATGACTACAAACCACCACACCTCTTCTACATTATCCTACAACGCCATTGAACCTAATCATTTTTTTCACCCTTCCTTCCCAACAAATAATTACATCTTCTACAACACTCCAAACACTTTTTTCTTAAACAATCCCATAATCACATTTGACCACCCTTTCCCTTCTTATTAGAAATGTGATTATAAACCCAAATTAATCCTTTGATTTTATCCTTATCTTCATCATCTTTATTCTTCATCTTCAAATCTTCAAGCCTAAACTTTCCTTCACATAAACATTCACCAAATAATCCTTAAATCTCATCCTCAATATGCCAACTCACATTCCCTTACACAATGTACTAGCTTGTACTTGTTGTACTTCTTGTTCCCTACATTCCTGATAAAGGCTCCTTCACATCTTATCAAAACATTTCTCTACCACACACTCACTATCACCTTCTCACACATCATTTGAATTACACACACACACACACACTTTTATCCTTACCTTTGATCAATCCACTTCATCAATCCAACTTACCTCATTCTCTTCTTCGCCCTTGGATTGATTTTAAACAAACACAACAAATACACTTTCTCTTCCACCCTTGATCAAGCTACCTCATCAATCTAAGATACCTCATTCTCTTCTCCACCCCTGGATTGAACCCCCCCCTTTCGCAACATCTTAACAACACACCTTAATCTCACAATAATCACTTCTCACTCACACAACAAACACACCTCTCTTTCTACCATTGATCTTGCCACTTCACTTATCCAACTTACCTTTCTTCATCTCATCTCAACCCTCCATTTCAATGCAAGATCAATAGGCTCCTTTCCATCACATCATGCTAACTCATGAAAACTCATTCACAACTCATTCTCTCTTATCCAACATGTGCTTAAAAGATTTGAAATTCAAATTTCAAATTCTTCCCCCTTTCTCTCCAAGTTTGGAATATTCCAAGAATATTCCCTTGTACCCTAACTAGCTCTTTCAAACCTTTAGTTAGATCTTAACTAAGCTAGTTACACTTTGAGGAATACCCAAAATACCACTTTCGATAATTCTTTTCTCTCTTTACAATATCGGTAAAAGCTAAAACGCTTAACATACTTCACAAACGAGTTCTTTATCAAATGGCTATTTGAGTTGGTTGACCTTAAGATGTAAGAATATTGAAAAGCATAGCGTAACGTAACTCTTAGGGGGGATAACAAGTGCGGGTATATATATAAAACGCCCAAATCCCGCAGCAACCATTCGCGAAACAAGGCCGCGTTGGCCACAACCTTAATAGAGGGTCATCGCAGCCACACGGCGAAATATTTTATATTTATACACATTTAGGATTATAGCCAATACAAACCCACCTTTGCCTTTGTAATACCTCCACTCTTGCAACATTACTATCTTAACGTAAATTCTCTCCTATAATCCTCTAAGTTTAACACCTTTTGTGTTTCAGTACACTTCTACATCTTATCATCCTATTGAAGAACACATCTTCGCAAGAGAGCTACACAAGTACCTAATCCATACTTGTGTGTTTTATCAAGGGTCCTCTTTATCATACCCTTTCTTTAGAATCGAGTCTCTAGGTTAGGTTAGGACTTGGTTCATCTATCGTAATTCAAACTATCGAGTATGTATGGGAAAATTATTTGTATCCGATGGATCAATCCAAGATCATTAGGAATCTATTTGGGGTTTGGTAAACTTCCAAGGGGAAGTTCTTAGTGTTCCTAGTTGATCTAAGTGATCCTAGAGGTTAAGTGTCGCACATCACGGTTCATCGCAGGTGGATTTTCGCAGGAGAATACCGTAGGTAGTAACTCTACTATGTGAGCGTTGACGATGGAGAACATCGGTGAAAGTAAAATTGTAAATGCGGTTTATAGTTCCACCATAAGGGAATTATACTAGTAGTAGTAATGAGTCGTAGGATCGCAACTGGACTACGGAAGAGAACTAAACCTCCCTTCCCGAACCACAAAAATCGTGGTGTTCTCTCTTTCTCTCTGTCTACTTATTGTTCTTATCACAAAGTAGATTAACACACCACTCGGCTCTTTCGAGACTTGAAGTTTTATAAACTTCAAAGAAGTCAAGAAAACCGTATTCACCCCCTTTACGGTTCTACACACCATTTATTTTAAAAAAAATAATTACATAGATAGTTAGCAAAAAAATTATATCAAGCATAAAAAGTATTTTTTTATATTATGATTAAATTTTAATAGTCTTATATATATATAAATATAAAAAATATACTTAAAGGTCAGTTGAATATTATTTGAGCAAAGGCCACATGTTGATGTTATAGAAAAGAAGGACAGACCTTTCCATGGAGCCTTCTGAAGTGTCTGGGTCTTCAAGGTGAAAAGGTGAGAGAGGGGAATGGTTATTCCAGCTAACTAGCTTGTTCGTTAAGTATAAGAAAGGTGACAGCGGTTTTCAAGGTACATAAAGGCACATGTTGGCTTATCCTTATATGGGATGGTTGAGTCTTGGCTTTAATTAGGGAAGGAAGTGCCAAAATTTATTAAAATATATAAGCCCGTACATATGTATCAGCAAATGTAGTGAGGTAAATTGGGTAAGTTAGCATGCATGCAATAAATATAAATACAAGTTTAAAAGACTTACGAAAATTTGTAAAAGACCGAAATGCAAATGACTTGTAAATCATGCTCATGAAAGTAATAATATACTTGTTATGTGTAGACTAAACTTAGTCTAAAGACAGAATTCGTTCAAAGTTGTTTTTCGTTATACGCGGGAATGACCCTAATTCGTTATAACGCCAAGTCTAGAAATTTGCTTGTTTCGGAAAAAAGCGATCAGTATTAAATATAAAGTAAACCCAAAATTATCCGTGTCAACGACTTGCATCGTTTCCTTGTCTCTTCCAATGTCTCCTCTTCAACATACTCTGGCATGGGGGCAGTGAGAACATTCACAACCTTCAAAGTTGTGAGAAGGAAGTTCATCTTCTTCTGCCAACGCCTAAAATCACTACCCTTAAACTTGTCCAACTTTTCAAACTTCGTCATCATATCCTTAACAGAATCTGTCATGATTAAAACCAGCAAATACTTCAATCTTTGTTAGAATTTGGGTGTGTTTGTGAGTGGGTTATAATCAATCTGTCCTTATATATTACCTGAATCGTGATCACGACGAGCATATAATTATCTTTCTATAGAAGGACACTTTGATATACTTTCGACAAGCTTTTTTTTGTTTTTTCACGTTTTTCGTTATTTTCTTTTTTCTTTGTTGTTGAAACTTGCATGAGACATCACATGTGATTAAATAATAATTTGAATATTCTAATAAAATCACATGTGATTTTTCTCACACGTGATCTCAATCACATGTGATTTTTACCAACTATGATTTTTGAACTTTCATAAATAAATTACTATAATATATAATTCGTATACAGTGTGTGTGATATATGGTTGGAAAGCTAAGAACGTATATTTTCCATTACAAAAAATGATAAAAGATTTTTATTTATAAACAAATACTTATGTCAATTTTAATACGGATGTTTAGTGTTTGAACTTCGATATAAGTGTTAATCACATGTGATATGTAATTCGAATTTTCGTACAACTAAGAAAACGTTAAAAAAAGGACAATTTTTTGTTGTCGAAAGTATATCAAAGTAACTGTCTATAAAAAGATAACTAAATGCTGGTCGTGACGGTACAATTTGTTATTTGTAACTATTAACGATTCATGAGATATCTAAATTTTAAAAGATATGTATAATTGAATTTTTGATTTAAATATTAACTAGACGAGTACCCGCGCATTGCGGCGGAAATTTCTAGCGGTAGATAATTAACGATATACGATATTGTGATAAGTGTTTCTTATAACAGTCAACATTCAAAACGAACCTCAAAATCATCATAAACGTGTCTTTCATTAATGAGTACGATATACGATATTGTGATAATGTTTCTTGTAACATTCAACATTCAAAACGAACCTCGATTAGTATAAATTCCATTATTAAGAGTGTAAATCATTTAGAGTGTACTAAATTTTCCAAAATTAGTACTAACACTTTTCCGCCATTAATTGAATGTCAACCATTTTGTGTCGGTCAATTATACCTATTAGTTATCAATTAGTATAATATTTTCTTATTAAAAAGTGTAAGAACCACCACTTATTCTTATTACAACTAAATGACCCTCAAAAAGACCGGGGTTTTTTTGTAAGAGAGTAGAAAAATTAAACACAATAATAGATGGCGAAAATGTGCATAACGAAGTCATACGTGAGAATGAAAACAGTATATTAGTATAATCAGTTGAAAGATATAACGGAAAATGGACCTAAAGTTACATAAGAACGCAATATGATTTAAGTCTTTGATGAGCTCATTTTATATGAATGAAGATGGCAACTTATTGTTCTTGTTTAATATGATAAAATACATCAAAAAGAAACACCAAACATAAGTTGTTATACAAATTTTTAAAAGTTTTAAACTACAGAGAGATAGGCCTGATAGTCTTAGTTTACCGAGTATCTCAAGTTTGATTCCCAGGAATGAATTTTAAAATTGTTTCAGGGGGAATTTTCGTTCTAATGGATGCATGCTATGATCACGGTTACAAAGCCTTAATCATACTAAGTGAAAAATAACGATAAGAAATAACAAACAGATGATCTTATCATGAGCAAAACATCAGCGAGTTTTCTATTCTAATTCTATTTTCCCTTATTATTTTATTATTTTATCTATACAACGAGGAAGTTGTATAATTTAAGTGAGGAGATGGAGAATTAGAACGTACTTGTCTTTTTTTTACAAAATAACATGCAAAGTGCTTAAAAATGGTCAAAATTAAAAAAAAAATTCAGCATGACTTTTGTAAAAAATCACTAGTTACATTACCTAGCGCACTATAACCCTTGATACATTGGATTCAACCAAACAACCTACATGTCGTAAAATTAACTATCCACACTAGTTAGTTAACTCCCGTGTAACCCTTGATTACTCTCATTTTTAGAGTAAAATCCCCTAGAACAACCTGTTGAGCCATTCCTTTCTTTTTGTACCCCATATTATATGTTTCGTTACACCTTTGCACTTTAGCCTACCGTGTGGATTAAGCCTATCTCTCTATGTTGCTAGTTGCTTTCGTGTAAAGTCTTGTATTTCCTATGTCAAAGTGAAATTTTTCTATCTCTGTAATGGTCGGGAAATTGCATAATGCAATGGAAAATATGTAGCTCGTAAGTTTCGCTACTTTTCGCAAGTATGAATTATGTCCGATGAAGAAGTACTACATGGAAAAGATTATCCGGATAAATTATGAAAGTGAAGACCGTGGAATTAAACCGAGGTTTATTATGCATTATGAAAAAAAAGGAAGAAAAATAGTCGTTTCAAAAAGAAGTTTATACCGAAGGAATCACTTATAAGGATCGATTATTCGTTGATACGTTACAAAAATCAACGATGTTAAGTTTTGTAAAAAGTGGCCGATATCACCACTTGTGTAAAAGTATGTAAAGAGCGGGATGTAAGGGAAGTTGACCGTTATGGGAACGTCAACTTTGGTTGTATTTGTCATTTCTGTGATCGAGGCGTCTGTCTATATATTCGAGTCTTTGTCATGGAATGGTCCGAGGAAGGTTACTAGCAACCGCACCTTATTTGTTGGCTTAATCTATTTGTTTTGTGAATTTTATTTAACAACCATTTTACTTCCCTTTTCTAGCAACTAACCTTAGTGTCTACTCGAACGAGGACTTGTTCAAGCATGCATGTCTATTCCGTTGTTACGGCCATGTATGCATGTCTCAGCTTCCTTGTTGGATGATGACTTTTGGTGAAAGTTAGAAGGTCCCTACCCTATATCATTCTTCATCCTAACCGCTGGTTAAACTCGAACAGGGATGTGTTCGGATTGTATATGTCTATTCCGTCGTTACGGCCGTGTATATACAATACAACTACCTTGTTGGTGTGGTACTTATGGTGAAAGACTGTTGAATGATCAACCGTACGCCTTCTTAACCCAATTTAGCTTTTGACTTGTTCTTCCTTAGCTTTAGCGGTGGAGATGTGTATCCTTGCCAAGTTTATGATACGAAACTAATCACGACCAAGCAATTGAGCGTACTACTTTAATGTTTCACCCTAGATTAGTTAAGTGATCTGATTGTTTTTATTTCCATATTTCGTAAGGAGCTTGGTTATGTACAGGTGATTAGGACAAAACGATGCTGAAACGGAAAATCCTTAACTTCGGTTCGGGACACATTTTCATAAACTAATTTTTTTTGTAAAGTCTATGATCGTTAAAAATCAATATATAATATACGTATAATATATAAGTATAAAGAGAATTACTAAAAATCCTTGAGGATAATGATTAAAAGTAAAAATCTACACAAAAATATCACACGTAAGAAACCGGTAAGTGATTACCGGGTCGTTTTCCTAAAGATTTATGAAATTGAGACCACGTTTGTTATTTGGACAATAATTTGAATTGGTTCGAAGATGATTTGTTTTCTAAAATCCTTATAGTGAATAAATAAAAGAACAATTAAACCTAACTACGAGAAATCAATACGGGAAAGTAAATTTTAACTAAAAACGCAAATTGGGATTCCTAAACGGGACCTAAAAACCCCTACAATGATCTTTTTGATTTTTATAAGATTTAATTGACTAAAAGCTAGAACAAAGGAAACTAGAACAAAAACGAAGGTGTTTAAAGCTAAAAACGTGAAGAAAACAAGAACGGGATTCAATCCCGTTCTTTAAAAAACAAGATTTTGCAATTTTAACCCTACGAACGCAAATCTAATTTTCCTAAGTCCTAAATGTTAAAAGAAAATTTTCTAAAAAAGAATTATATTTTTTTTTGACTTTTTTATAATTTTTTATGAATTAAAAATGATTTTAACAAAATTAAATGTTTAAAAATACTAAACTATTTATAAAAATCCTGAAAAAATTACGAAAAATAGCTTGAACAATGAGGAATCTAGGAAAAATAAGCTTGGAAACACAGCTTATCGAATAAGCTGAGAAATAAGCCAAAACAGCTTATTATACTAAAATGCCTAAAATGTGTATAAGAAATTAATATTGCAAAGAAAGAATGAAAAAGTCCCTAGGGCGCGTTGGTGAGGGTGTTTGTGCTGAGGCTTTTAATAAGGTTGAGGGTGTTGATGTCGGGGGGTTCGAGTCTTGCTTACCCCCGACTTCCATCTTCCTTTTTTTAAAAAAAACTTAAAAATCAAATTTGTTAAACAGCTTATAATAAGCTTCTTTTGTAAAAACAACTTTTTACAAAATCAAAAATAAGCTGAAAACAGCTTAAAGGCTTAACTAAACTCTTAAAGATTTTTTAGCTTTTTATTATACTAATGCTAGCCAAAAACTTGAAATAAGCTAAAATTGAAAACTAAATAAGCTATCACTACCCAAAGTTTAACCTAATAAGCTAATCTAGGCTAGAAACAATCAAAAAGAATAGATGATAAGCTTAGAAATCAAATAAGAACTTAAGCCAAACTGAGCATACAAAAACAGACAACAAGCACTTTTTGTG
>BQNB010124399.1:0-19945 GCA_026074375.1 Tanacetum coccineum
ATTTAGTTAGTATGTGGAATATTGAACCGAAAATAGCCAAAAAAACATTGTTTGCTTAAAAGTCAAAAGAACATCCCCAGTGACATGTCGCTGGGGGAAAATAAGCCCAAACCCGAAAACATGTTAACTTATAAACGGCCAGCCCAATAAATAAGCCTGTTACATTTCCCCAGCGTTGTACATCTCAAACGTTACAACAATTATCGAGTAATTACGCACTAAGCAATGTACAAAAGTATCCCCAGCGACATGTCGCTGGGGAAATACTGGCGGGATGAATTCCCGCTTAGATTTTCGCTGAATTTTTTTATCAAATTTCATGAAAATTTTCCCCAGCGACATGTCGCTGGGGAAAAGTTTCAATAACATTTGACTAAAAATTCAACGAGAAAAAGTGCCACGTCGGAGTATTTTTGTCGTTTAGTGACTTTTCCCCAGCGACATAAGTCGCTGGGGAAAAACGCGCTGGGAAAAGGGGCTTTTGTTGTAGTGATGATGATTTAATTTCGAGCCACTTCTTTACTCTTAGCCATGTATGTAGCAGGCTTCATCTCAATTTTCTGATGATCCCGCTCAACATCCAACATGTCACGCTGCAATTCAGTTCCCCGAAATAATTGTTTAGTTCATCGTAAACGTTGATTGGCACTTCTAAAAAGTTTTTCCCCACTTCCAAATTCGACCTCCAGCTTGGGATGACCTGAACTGTTAACATAAGATGTATATGTCGTGATCAGATATACATGCATTGATGCATACATATGTATGTGTGTATACGTGTAAATATGGCATGATTGTTGGACATGCATGTTTAAGATCAATGACAACAATGTCTTCTACATATTTCCTTTATCAAACAAAGAAGCTCTTTTTTTTCTAACATTATGCGTGAACTGCATATACAAATTAAATGTATTACTTTAGAAATAGACGCAATGTAGGGCTATTGACTTAAAAAATCATATAACTTAACACTTTTTGCGGTTGTGTGTAGCCATCTTTTTCTTTTCCCATTCTGTCATCAAACATTCAAATGTGGATCATTGAATGTATTTTGTGACTATTTTGCCATGTAAAATGACCATTTTACCCTCTGAAATTTAAAAAAAGTAATGGTAAAATGGTCACAAAATACATAAAAAATGATCGGTATTTGAAAGTTTGATGACAGAATAGGAAAAATAAAAGATGGCTACACACAACCGCAAAAAATGTCAAGTTAGATAACTTTTTAAGTCATTAGCCCCGCAATGTAACTAAAAGTTCAAATTCATTATCACCAACTATATGATTCATAAAATGACTTACTTGTAAGAGAAGTGGCTCCCACTAAAATTAATTGGGTTCTGGACTTGAGTCCATGGTGTATGCTACAAAATATCACCAACAATTACATGTTACATAAGTAAATCATTAGCAAGTGAACGAAAGCGAAAATGCGGCAAATTTAACATTTTGATGTAGCTGAATTTTTATTCAAGTGATTATGTTGAGGTCCAAATAGCAGGGCAACAAACTACCATGACATAGACCGATATAAAAGGGTCCAAATAATGAGCAAGAAGCCAGTTTTGTCAAAGTTAAATTTCCCAAATTAATATTATCTAAATCTATACTACATTATAAAGCATTTAGTACCTTACATATTTAGAAAGTCTGAATAGACTTTTCCATATTTAGAAAACATATAATTGTCAGCAATTCTACACTCTTTCCTGTTTACCTAAACTCTATCTACCAAAAACCACACACCTACTCTTACGGTATTGGATTATCAATAGAAAATGCATATACAATCCATCGGTATGTATACCAAAAACATACATAAAGGCGTAAAGCACATATGAAATCACAAAGGTACAATATGTTCATATTACAAAGGGTGTTGGGTAAGCTTATGTAAGAAGCTAATCAGCTTAATTAGTCCATTAACAAAATGCAATAATAAGTTGTTTTGTGTGTTTCCCTATCTAGACAAAGCCGAACAGCATAAGCTTATTAGATTTTTAGCTTATATACCCTATTTTCAGTACGAATTCACACCAGTTTCTTAGATTATTTTTTATGAGTTTTCATGTCTAGCTACACCTTTACCCCATATTAGAAGGTATTTAAGAGAGCTTATCAATAAAATCTTGTTGCTTTAGCCTTTATCATACATATACGAACATCAATAAAACAGCAAATGGGACTTCTTTCTTTAAACAACAGAAAAAATTAACTATCTGTTGAACGATGTATAAAAACTTATTCCATATTATTTTGAGGTAAAAGCTCGAAGTTTAAAGTTTTCACTTCAAGTTTTGCTTTTTTATATAAAAAATTAGTTACACAGCTCAAAAAGTATTTCAATATTTTGACATGTTAAATTGTTTGTTATATAAGCTATCTATACGAGTACATTTTAAATAATTTTTTGTAAATTTAAACGTGAAAAGACAAACCACGTGTTGTATTGTACGTTATTCATAGATGACGGTGTTTAGTTTGATAATCTTTTTTTCTCTCAACTCTAAATACAGTATGTATTAGAAAGCGCAACGATAAAACAAGTTGCCTTTTGTCTTTCCATCTTTAAAAAAAACTAAATACTTAGTTATGTAATGAATGAGGATGTACATCCGTGCTTCGCTGCGGGACGATTAGCGGGCATCGTTTTGGGTTGACTCGTCGTTTTAGGTTGGCTGAAGTGGGTCCGGTGGTGATTGTCGTTGTCTTTGACACATAGTGAGAGGGATATATTTTTGTAAATTGCAAAAAAATAAATAAGTTAACGGTCGTTAAGTAACGACCGAGCCCAAAGACAATTTTCTTAAATTCTAAAAAAGAAAATTAAACTAACGGTCTTACTTAACAACCGTTTGTGGGGGGAGGGGGTATTTTGTAATTTTTTAAAAATGTAAGTAGTTTTCGTAATTTGACACATAGTGCGATGGGTATTTCGTAAATACCCGAGGGGCTATTTCGTAAATACCCGAAGGCTATTTCGTAAATACCGACGAATAAACGGGAGGGCCGAGTCGGGTCAACCCGGCGCATTAAATGCACCGAGGCGGACCGGGTCGAGTCAACCCGTGGCATTTAATGCAAAAAGCATGTTTATATAATTAGTTAATTTCGTTAATGGATCTTTGACTATTTGTAACTTTTTTATGTTCGATATCTTCCTTTAATATCAACTAGTTTTAATCCCCGTGCACGCACGGGGTTTATACATTATGTTTTTTTTAAATATATATATAATTTTTTTTTTTCTGTTTTATAAGCTATGAATGTTTAAAGGGTTATTTTCTTTTTTTAAGTTCTAATAAAATTTGTAAATTTCTAAATTTACATTTAACTCTATATAATTTATTTAAAATCAAACCACTAAAGTTTTATTAATTACCTCCTCTTTTTTTTAAGTTTTTGTTTTTATAAATTTGACACATATTTTTATGTGTTTTTTTTCAATCAGATTTTTCCACCAAAATAATGACAATTTTAGAAGTATTTAAACTTTTTAATTTAACATATATTAAAAAATAATAAAAAATTAAAAGCATCATACCTAATAAGAAAAGATTTTTTTTTTTAAATGCAAAAGTTCTCATTTGTCGTTTTCCTTTACTAGGTAAAAGATTCACAAACAAGTGTCATTCATAAAATACTATTTATTACTATTCACTTTAAAATTTTCACTTTTAACCTTATAGTTTTACATTATAAATCTTTTATATAATAAAAAAAATACATCATTTTAAAGTTTTCTATTAAATTAAATCTTGAGAGAAAATAAATTAGACCAATCAGAACGCTTGATTTTAACACGTAAGCAACCGTACGATCTGATTGGTTGAAAAAAAAGTCAAAATTAAATCCAATTTAGTTAAAGTTGAAAATTTTGGTGGAGAAAAAAAAACACATAAAAATACATGTGTCAAATTTGTGGGAAATTTTTTTTTTTAAAGATGAGGTAACTAATAAAACTTTAATGGTTGAATTTTAAATAAAAACTAATATGGAGTTAAGTGTAAATTTATAAGTTTTCATGTTTTTTAATAACTTCAAAAAATAAACAAATAACCCCTTAGACTTTATACCCATAAACTTTATAGTTTAAAAATATAGCATATATGTTGTTTTAAAAATACAACATATATATGCACAAGATTATTAATATCAAAATGAAAGCACAGATTATTGTGTATATTAATAAATAGACGGTGTTGTACGTATACGAACAACTCATGTTTTTTTTCATTATGAGTATAAGTAAGAATATCAAGAAAAAAAAATTATTTTTACTATATATGTTCAATAATGACTCATTATTATTCCATTTTATAATATTAAGTTTGGCTAAATTATAAATTAACACACAAGAATATAATTGCCAAACATGAGGATTAACTTTCTTTGTTTAATATGGTAGGAAACATTTATTATAACTTTTACAATTGTTTAAATTACAAGAAACTCATATTCACAATTACTGAAATACTAGTAAACTAGACCTTCAATGTGCAAATATAAAAAATAACAACACTTACAAAATTAACACTTAATAAAAATTTAGTGTCTAAACCTCGTGCGGGTATTAAAACTAGTTATATTTATTACAAAAAGACTTCAAATCCATATTGAGTTTTTATAACTTACGTATTTATTGTATTGGTCGAAGGTTGAATCCACTGGGACTTTGAAGAAGGCTGGAAGGCTGCTTTCACATTCTCGAACGCTCTTTTGGAGGGGGACAAAAGTCTCGGCCAGATTTGTGTGGATTGGGATGAGGTTCGCATACAAGAAGATGAAGAAGGAAGATCATTAGTCTTTGGTAAGCTTCACAAACATTGATGAATTTGAGATTGTGCGTTACGAATTTAAGTTGCAAGATCTAGGGTGTGTTCGGCAAACAATGAGCATTTTTAAGGAATTAGAATTTAGCATTTAACATTATTATTACAATCCTCATGCTAACAACAATTAATGACAACTGCTTACTGCTAACTGCTACTTCTAACTGCTACCGCTAGTTTTCAACAAACACACCCATAATCGGATTTTACTATGGTATTATTCAAGGTTATAGATAACGTGAGGCGTTACGTAGCGGCATTGTCAAGCCTCAAGCCTTAGCGCGAGGCGTAGCGGCATGACGTTTTTAAAGTGCGACTTAAGACGGTAAAAAGTATTTATAGATTTATATCATATTTCACAATTATATCAGTGGTAAACATTAGTAAATCTAAACCCAAATCCAAATTATTAGTAAATGCAAGCCCAAATATCAAATATTAGTAAATCCCCTAAAAGCTTAAAAAAAACTCGTCAAGTCTTGCGTCTTTGTTCGCCTTTTCACGTTTTTTCACGTCTCAACTCACGTCACGCCTAGAGCCGACGCCTTGGTGTATTTCATAACTTTGAGGTCACGCCTCGCGCTTTGGCATCGCCGTGACGCGCCTTTTAGAACCCTTGTATTATTTGACCTCGATGTTATGTGGTAAAGCAGAGTTTTGAGAATTAATGTTGACTGGATTAGGATTCTTGAAATTTATATACGACGAGGTTTTTCACCCGTGCTCCACAATGGAGCGCGATGTTTTACATTAAAGACTAACTTTGCAATGGAACGATAACCCAATGACTATTTTCGTATAGTAAGTTAGGCATTAAGGACTAACTTTGCAAAGGACCGATAACCCCAAGTACTATTTCATTAAATTGTTTCTGATTTTTTTTACGATAATAGTCCTTCGGTTAGCGTTCCGTTAGAAAGTTAGTCATTAAGGACTAACTTTGCAACGAACCGATAACCTCAAAGACTATTTCCGTATAGTACGGTTTTATAATTTTATTTAAAAAAAATATATATTAAACTTCAACATTTTTTATAAAATCGTACGTATATCAAAAGTATCGCAGCATTGAACTCGTTTTGTTCGCAATTCGAAGATCTTTTTAGTCGCATATTTTTTACGAATGAATCGATACATATACGTTTCATATTTGATAAATAAAGTTTTGTTCGCAATTTGATGATGCGTTTTGTAAGGTTTTTTTAATATTAATATAGTGTTGGGAACGCGTAATTTTTTTGTAATATTAAAAGTTTAACGTTTTACGAATACTGATGTTTAACATATACATATAATTATAATTTCAAATGTTTGATTGCATGAGGTTAGACTTTATCAGTTTTTTTTTTTTTTTTAGAACGGCAACTATATAAAACCAACTAGCAAGAAGCTAGAAAAAGAATTACAAAGAGATCAAATAGGGGATATTTTTATTCTATGAATAATTGGATTTCGTGGAAGATGGTTCGTAACAATTGACGTAATTGTATATAACTAGAAAAATTGATAGTTGATAACATTTTTTTGGTTCTTTTTTTTTTTTTGTATTTTTTTTAGATTAGTATTTTGTATTCTACTTTTTCTTTCGTATTATTTATGTTACTTTTGTGATTTATGTTGTTTCTAAGTGTCTTTTTTGTTTTTGTTTTGTTTTTTTTTTGTCACAAGTTAATATTCCCCTGTTCCTATTAATCCAAATATTTACAGTAGTATAATGTTTGCTTACCCCAGCCCTTATTTTTATAATTTAATATTAGCCCAAAAACCAAATAAAGTAAACAAAAAAAAAGTTTCTTTAGTTATTAAATTTTCTTTTTTTGTTTGTATTTGTTATTATTTATTTAATTTTTTATTTTAGTAAAAAATAATGAGTATCCACATTAATTTGTTCTGATTTTTTATTTTATGGTTTTTGTTTTAGTTTTAATTGTGGTTTTTGTGTAGATTTTGTTTTTGTTTTGTATTTAGTTCGTTTTTTTTTTTGATTGTAATATTTAGATCTTAACCTTAGATGTAATTTTTTAATTTTGTTTATTGTTTTTATTTTTTTTTTTTTTTATTTTTTTTGTGACTCTTTTATTATGTCTTTTTTGTGCATTGTTTCTTCTGTTATCTGTATTTATTTTTTTTTTTTTGTAGTTTTTTATTCTTTTTTAGATCTATATTATTTTTGATTTTTTTAATTTTTTTTTTGTTCTAATTATTTTATAATGTGTATTTTATTTTATTTTTTTACGCTTGTTGTCTTTTGATTTATTTCTAACGTTCTTTTCTTGTTTTCTTTCATCTCTTATTACTTTTGTTATGAGGGCGTGGGGTTGTGTTGACCCCATATTAGGTTCTCTTTGTTCTCCTTGGTGGGGGGTTATTGGGTCCTGATCTGCTATTTTGTCCTATTTCTGCTTTTTTGTGGTTTTCTTTTTTTTTGGTGCGGCACTTTGATTTACTATTTGTTTTTTGTTTTTATTTTTTTTAGTATTGTTTTGTGCTTGCCATATTATTTGTGGATATTAAATTTATAATGTTGATATTTCTATTCTTAAATCTTTTGCATGCTGTTATGGTGGTATTTTTGTTATTTGAATTTTGGTTCCTATGGATTTTGGTATTCCAATGCTAATAATAAATTTTTATTTCTTTTGTTTGTGAGCGGATATCAGGACTTGTTTGGGTTTGCTATTTTTTGCTATAGTAATTTTTTAGTGACTTATGTTTTCTGTTTTCTTTCCCTATTTATGTGTGTCCTTGAACAACAATTTTGTTTTTTTGTTCGTTCTGTTGTCTCCAGTAAATATTGTTTTTTTTTTTTGGTCCTCTCATTGTGGTTTTTTTTTGTGTTTTATTTTTTTTTTTTGTTTTTTGTTTATGTTGTTTGGGGTTTGTTTTGTGTTTTTTGGGGTGTTGTGTTTTGTGTTTTATTTGGGGTGGGAGGGGGGGGGGGGGGGGTACTTGGATTCTTTTTTTTTTTACTCCTTTGTTCGTTTGGTTAGTGGTTAGTAGTGGATTATTGTTTCGTCTTATGTTTTTATTTGTGTGCCGCTTTACAGAGATTTATAAGTGAATTTTTTGATTGTAAATTTTTTTTTATGAGTTTTGTTTATGATTTGGGTTTTAATTATTATTATGTTTTTTGTTGTGTTTTTTTTATTTTTCTTGAGGGAACTTCCTTGGTT
Source organism: Tanacetum coccineum (assembly GCA_026074375.1). Lineage (NCBI taxonomy): Eukaryota > Viridiplantae > Streptophyta > Magnoliopsida > Asterales > Asteraceae > Tanacetum > Tanacetum coccineum. The sequence continues at coordinate 8,012 of BQNB010124399.1, forward strand.
TTTAGTTTTGTTGTTTTATAGGATAGTATTTTAGTGTACTCATTAGCATTTTTTTTTTTCTTTTTTTTTTTTTTTTTTTATTTTTTGTATTTGTTATTGTCGTATCCTAGATTATTCTTGATTTTTTTTTTTGTTTTTGTTCTTTTTGGTTTTGGTTTTATATTTTTTGTGTGTGTATTGGTTTTTTTTTTTTATTTTAGTTTTTTTTAGTTTGGGATTTTTCGTGTGATGTTTTTATAATTAGTTTGTAGAGTACTAGAACCCATGTTGGGCTCATGTGAACTCGAGTTCGAGATGGTTTTGGGAATTTTTGTTGTGGTGGGGTTGTGAATCTTCTTCTGATGATGTGTATCTTTGTAGGAGAATGAAAAAAAAAATAATTCATTTACTAGGGATGACGATTTGATCATGTTGTGTGTATGTCTAGTCTTCATGATTTGAGGATATGCGAAAATAACGTTTTTTATTGATAAATCTAGAAAAGAAATGATAACGTGGATTAATATCTGGAATCCTCCTCAAGATAAGATTATAGAAGTTCCTTTGTGGTATTGTCAGCATTCTTAATAAGCTAAATGATTTATAAGGGAGGCGCGTGGTTGGGATTAGCGTCCTTGTTGTACTTTTCCTCCCTGGTTTTCACTCAAGAGGTAAATGTTGGTTTGTGTGTTAGTGTTAATCAGCTTGAGCATTCTGTTTTTAGGCCATAATATAGGGCTTTGTGGGTTCTCAAATGTTAATAATGGCGGTATTAAACCGAATCCTTTTGCCTTAAAATGAACAGGATTTTCTTAATTTGTTTGGATGTGTATTGAAACTTGGTGAAAGTCTGGACAAACTTGGTGATACAAACACCCTCCCCCCGTCCCGCCCTCCTTCTCCCCCCCCCCCCTGCCTTTGGGACGGTTGCAATGCAAATAATTAGAGGATTTTGTTGCCTCTATGGAGGATTCCTATGGTCTTCTTATTGAACAGTTATGTTTCTTTTTAAAGCATTCAAGGTTTGGCCAATGCATTTTTTTTGCCAAGAGACAACAGTGGATCTCGAGGCCCATTAAGGTCCATAGGTTGGAAAGTTCTGTAGGGTTGGTTGTGTGTGTTGGGTGTTGGGTGGTTAAATACTTATGAATAAGGATTTTAACTTTGTTGCTCTTATTCTGATTAGATAACTAAAGTTTTAGAGAGCATTTATCTTTTTTGTTATCTGAAGTGTTTTATGTGGGGGTTAATTTTCTTTTTTCGACTTTTCATTTATTGTTATTTTGTTGGTCTTTCAGGTGGAATTCATGTTGCGGGATCTTAATAGCTTTGCTAAAGGATTATGCCTACGCTTTTAGTCTGTGTGTCTGTTTTAGTTGTTTGTGGGCGGGTTGTGAGGTTTGGGAGGGGTGAGTCGGTGTACTTGGCTTTTCTACTGCTATAAGTAATGTTTTGTTTTCTATTTATGCTCCTCATGTTTATCTCTTTGAAAGAAGAAATCTCTTTGGAATATATTACTCACATTATTGATACTTGGTGATGGAGAAAATAAAGAAGGAGTGAATGCTTTATTTAGGCTGATTTTTCAATGAATGTTAGATCAAAACAGAATGGTTTGGGGATCATTTTTTTAATAAACACGGGTCCTTTGCGCTCAATGTTGTTTTTATTTCTTTACTTCTATCTCTTACTGTGGTGTTATTGATCTGTTCCCCTTGAAGGATATTCTTTGTTTTTATCTTCGGGCTATAAATTCGTGCGAATGAAAGAGTGTATGTTGGTATAGGTTTTTAATCGCTGAAGGTTTACTTCTGAATTTCCTTCTCTGTGTCTGCTATTTGTCTTGACAAGGCATCTTTCGATCTCAAGAAGCCTTATCATTTTGCGCGTAGTTGTTACTGATTATTGGCCCTTCCCTCTTTTCATGTCTGTCGATTGCTTGGTTTCTACAAGAAAGGTTTTGTAACCTCAATTAAGGATTTGTGGTGCTATTCAAGATCTAATGATTCTATAAATTATTCTTCTAAGATAAGTTTCATGACGACTTTAAAGCTGTCAATGTGAAAGAGTGGTTTGTAAGATATATATAACGCTTAATGATAAATGCTTTTCTATCAAAGCTCGGTTGTTCTGATTTTGTTCAAGTTATTCGATAATGGGTACTTAGCTGACGAGGAGATATAGTCACTGAACGGATTTCTCTTCTTAAACTGGGAGCTTCATAATTTTAAACAAATGTCACTCTTTATAGAATTGGCTCAAGGAAAGCAAAGGTGTGAGATGAGGCCAGAATGTGCGATTGAAAATTCCAATATTTTCATGGGATAATTTTAATAAGTAAATGATCGCAATTGCTATTCTGTGTCTCCTAGATGGAGATTGGATTGACGAGCCTTGCAGGTTATAAAAAGTATGTTCTCAGAATGCGCACTTTGCCATTCGATTTGAGAGTACTTCTGGTCCTTGTTATTATGATATTGATGAGTCATTTGTTTCAAAAATGCTTTTCTTCTGGAGCAGGTGGAATGATTGGATGTGTGTATGATTATTGTGTTGTGAGATCAAGAAAAGCGTGTTTGGGATTGACTGTGAACCTGACTAATATCCGCCAGGTTTCCCGAACGGTTCTATAATGTGTATTTTATTCGTACTTTTTGGGATTTCTTAAGCAAGATTTTGTTAATGTGATTCGGGAGTTTTTCAGTCTCATGTAAGTATCCCTCATGGATGGTGTATTCTTCCGTCAGTGCTCTAATCCCTTAAGAAACTGTGATGGGTCTTGTGGAGGTTTGTTTAATGTTTACAGGTCCACAAAATTGAGTTCATTGGGGTGTCATTACATGTTAGTTTCTATGTTTTTGGTCTATTCGTCGTTTTTTTTAGATGGTAATATCCGAGTCTTGAGAGTGATGTTTCATCTTTGCTTTTGTAGCCAACCGTACATATTCTTGACGGGTCCTCCTTTTCTCTTTCATCTTAAATGGCTTATTTTCTTGGTTCTGCAAAGCTTCATAAATCGATATATGCCATATGATTTTTTAAAGTGGATTTTGTAATAATAAGGCTTTTGTATTCTGTGAGATGGGACTTCTTTGATGATTTTTTTAGTAGTAAACTTTGGTTTTTTGTTTGGCATTAAATGGAGAGGATGCGATTTCTTTAAGGTGTTGTCTTTCGTCGGCCTGTTTTTCTTGGTGTATTTTTTGTTGAGTGTCTTATTCTTAGTTAATTAGTTAGTTCCGTTTTACCGCGTGTAATTTAAGTTCGCACATGTTGGTTGTTTGAAGCTCTAAGGAGACCCTTATTTCTCCTTATTTGTTCATCTTAGTTATCGCGATAAGTTTGCATCTTTCTTTCAATATATTTTCTTATTATAATGCTCTGATCTTTTTTAAGGGTTTCGATTTGATGATTCGGTTGAGTTATTTCCCCCCATCTTTTTCTATGCTGATGACGCGTTCTTGTGCTTCATTGGATAAATGGATAGAGCAAACATCCTTCTACCTTAGTTCGTTATGCTTCAAATGCTTCTTTTGGTCTTCGGTCGTCTCGCTAGACTCAATATTTCTTTGAGTAAACTCATGGGCATTGGATCTCTAATGAGGGAAGTTCTTGCGGGCAGCTAACATTATTGGTGTGTTCTACTTTTTCCAACTCGTCTTTCTTATCTTTGGATTTAGGTCCAAGGTTTGGTGATGTCTCCTTCTAGGATGATAAGGTTGGTGTTAGGATGACGATAATTGGTCTATATGGTTTTCTTGATAAATGTGTATCAAAATGAAATTAAAGACTCTTTCCGTTGTTGTGGGACGTTTTTTTTCTTACGTTAATCAAGTCTGTTCCTTACGTCCTTGCCTCTTTATTATATTCGCTTTTTAAAGCTCCTTTGGGTGTTCTTTCGTTGGACTTGGAATACCCTTTCGCCTGTAATTTTTTAATTGGTGTGCCTGATAAAAATGATAAAGCGATTCTCTATGATTAGATTGAACAAAATTTTGGCTTTCTTTAGATACAAAAGGTGGGCGGGCTAGGGGTGTCCAGCTCTTTGCGCTTAATAGATCCTTATTATTTATAGTTGGGTTTTGAAGATTTCTTTATGCAGGTTTGGCATCCCTTGGCATCGTCTTTTGTGTTTTTTATGTGTCGTATATTTGTGTCTCCTTTTGTTCACACTGCAGGTCTCGTGTTTGTGGTTTCCAGTTTATCCCCTTGGTAATTGTATCTTGAAAATTGCTCAATTCTTTGTCCGCAAAAAGATAATTAACCTTTCTTGCGCTTTTGAAAAAAGAATTTAGAATGTGGGAAGGGGCGGAAACGGTTTGCGAACACTCTTCTTTTTGGGAAGAAAGAAGAGTGTTGGTTTTATATGATGTCCCCACTTTTTCGCTTAGTCAGTTTCGTTTTTTTCTCGTTTATATGAGTAGTTGAAGCTCAAAAAAGGTATTACGGTTGCATGTTACATCTCATTGATGCTTGTTTGTATGTACTTTCTTTTCGTAGATTTAGGAAGTTAGTAAAACCCCGTGGGAGGGGTGGAAAAAGTTGAATGTAAGTGCAGTCTTGCATCTCATTAGTTGATACTTGTTGGGCGTCTATATTCTTTATTCTCTGTCCAATGATCGTTGGGCATGGCTTCTCCTGGATCTTCTGGTGTGTTTTCGTGTTTCACTCGGCTTTTTAGAACATTTATTGAATGATATTCTTTTACCTTTTGTTGTGTGACTTTAGTATGGTGTGAAAGTGGTTTCAATAGATATAGGTATATGATATTTTATGCGTGGAAAGTTTGTTTGTGATAAGCTCCCACGAGACTTAACCTTTCATGCTTCAGTGGGATTGGATTTCCTTCTATTATATGTCCCAAATTGTCGGTTTAGCTGGAGAATCATGCTCGCATCTTTATCTATCTCTTGAAATTTAGGCTCTGGACTTTATGGCGTTAAAATTGCTCATGGTGGACTTGATATTCACAGATTTTTCTTGTACGAAGAAATGGATTGCTTGGTTCTAAAATAATCTCGGTTTTTGCGTATAAAACTCCAAAAGGAAATGTTAGAAGGGGTCTTTTAGTTATGTGGTGGAACTGTTTTTGGGAATATTCGCAAAAACCAAGTGCTTTTGGGATCTTTCTCCGCGTATGGAGCTTCTTTTTGATGATATTGTTTCGTACTCTTTTACTTGGTGTTCCAATAGATGTAAAAATAATATTGATTGGATTTCTTGGATGAAATGTCCTAAATCCATATTTTTGTAATTTCTAGCTCCTTGCTAGTTTTTTTAATAATATCAATTTGCCGTTCAAAAAAAAATATATACATTTAAAGCTTCTTGCATTTAAATGCCAACACATGACATGTACCTTTAAATGATCCCTTGTCATAAAAAAATAGGTAAAAAAAGTAAATTAAACGTCTAAATAAGAATCAAATCATTTATTCCAATTTCTATAAATAAAAGCATTTGACCAGCTTAGCAATATGGACACAAACCTATTTGTCACATGTCCTTTACATTGCAGAAAAAACAGAAAAGTCCATCGAGATAAGTAAAACATGTAAAGAGCAGTTAAAAGGTGTAAAAATAAACACTACATGTAAATAAATATTAAGTTTATTTCATGATAATGTCATGATTGTGCGCTCCGCCCCTTTGAGAAACAAATCGAATGTTGTTTCAATGTTCACCTTCACAGATGAGGGTATGTATGTACCGGAGCTGTAATATTGTTTTATGTACAATAAACTAACTACGAACATAATTCTAAATATGAGCATATGATATATGCATGAGCTGTGAAAACTAATAAAGAATAGGACCATGAAGAAATGATGATGTGGACTATTGTTTTAAATGTTAACATCAGATGTTCACAACTACTCTGTTTTGAGCGATGATGACCCAAAGGCATGGTAATTATAAGCTCATAACTATATGTATATGAATGTCTTTGTATTGTTATTAGTATACGAAGAAACTATTTTGTTTTTGCTAAGTTTGATTTGTTTTCAAATTTGTCACAGGTGCATGATGACGGTTGACTGGTTGAGACTAACTTTCATGTATATATAGTTTCAGTAATGGTATGAAAGTTACGTCTCATTTGCAATGCTAAGTTGTTAATTTGAAAGCTAATCATTAAACCTAAGTCATAAACAGTATGTTTTCAAAAAATGATATGTTTATCCCATATGTTTTAGTAATGGTATGAAAGTTAGGCTTCATTTTTCAGTATTTATTCAATCTAGGTAACTGATCGCCACAGGAGAGTAACATTTGGTCTACAATGTATGCTTCATGGTCTCTTTTAATCAATTGGACTGAACAATTTAAGGCCTTTCAAGCTTAGTAAATGCCAAAACAGTATACATTAGCAGTTGCTTAACTTGATCATGCTTTTGTATAAGTTTATGTCAATATTGAGTATTGACCGTTGAGCCTAGTTTTACTTATTAGTTGCTACAGTTTAAAAAACAGTTGTTAAATGTCTTTCATGATAGAGCTCTTCCGGAAAACCTAGTATGGGATCAGATAAACACAACTGGCACTCAGATTTGGAGTATGACAAATGGGCCGCACTTTCCATCACCAGACCATGTAATATATTATAAGAGTCAGTTGCATCACATATATTTTATAGTGTTGTAGGTGGTGTTTGTTTTAGCTTTTACAAACAGGCAAAAAATGGCATAAATACTCCTTTTTAATGTAAATCGCTTTAAACAACTTACAACCCTACATATAAGTTGCCTTAGCTAATCAAATGTGGCATAAGCATCACATACGGATAACATCCATGTATATTAGAAAGACAGTAGGAATTCAACTTCACATTCTATCCCGTAGCATACTGAGGATCAATGGGTCTAGTCTAAAACTCTATTGTCAAAACTCATATCAAAACATATGCTTCAATAATAAAGTAAATGTTAACGTATAAGTAAAGGCATAATGCATACTTACAGAAAGCATTAAATCACGAATTATAGATTTATCAAGATCAGCACCATAATTCTTCAATACATCCTTCAATTCCATAAAAGTAATACAACCACTATTGTCAGTATCTATCATCTTAAACATTTTCCTTAGTCCAACAATTTCTTCTCCTAAAAGCTTTGATGCAATAACCTAAAGCCAGAAGGAATAACGGTTTCAAAAGACTTACTCAAATAAATCAAAAAAAATCTAAAGTTCAGACCTTCAAAGCCAATTTCGTGAGCTTGTTGATGACAAAAAACTGTGTTAACCGAGTCAAGACTGCATGATCAAGAGGCTTATATAGTGCAACACCATGTACACAGATCCACGGGTACCCTGCAACAATCTGGAACAAATATAGCAAATCAGAAATCAAGAAAGCAATAAAGTTAAAAAAATTAAGAGAAAATTAATTAAACATACGAAGAACTTCATTACCAGTTATCCGTCTACTTATAAGCATTTTCTTGATCAAATCTTTAGCACTTTCAGAGATAACAGGCCACGGATCAAAGGAAAAGTCAAGTTCACCCTATAAGATCTCCTTAAACAAATCATTCTCAGTTTCAGCAACCAAAAGAAATGAAAAGGGTCACGATCCAGTATAAAAAAATAGATATAATTTACATTAATTTATGTAACACCTCCCCAAAATGGTGGCTCCCCGGAAAGGAGAATGTAAAGGATCACACCAGCACTCCGTATGTCTATTTCAAAACCGTAATGTCTTAACAAAACTTCTAGTGCAACATAATAAGGGCTTCCAACTATATCCGTAAATATATCCCCTATAGTTTAGACCATTTTATGTCAAGTAAAACATGCATAACAAAAGCATAATATTAGAGATAAACATATATATCAAAAGACTACCTGGTTTAAAGAAAACTGATAATCCAAAATCTATTGCCTTAAGAAAAGAATCTTCACCTTTGTCAACAAAGAGAAAATTCTCAGGCTTAAGATTAAGACGCATAACTCCTAAAGAATGGCAGCCTTCGATAACGCTAGCAATAGTCCTAAGAAGATCAGTTGCTTTTCTTTCTGTAAAATGTCCTTTTGAGTAATTCTTTCAAAAATTTCACCTCCACAACAAAGCTCCATAACTAAATGAACATCATAAGAATCTTCATAAGCTCCTTTAATCGAAACCACATAAGGATGTCCTGATAAATGATGCATAATTTCAACTTCCTTCCTAACATCCACCACATCGTCATCTGTTACTAATTTCCTCTTAGCAATTAATTTGCAAGCAAATTGGAATTGCAACAAACATACCTAAAAAGTGAAAAAGCTTATTCAAAGTTTCTTGCAAATCAAATAACATCATAACACAAACTAAAATTCGATATGATACTCAAAATAATTACTTACTCATAGAGATACAAACATGCGAAAAAGAAGATGATGATACATAAAAAGAAGATGAAGAGCCGATCATTTTGTTTTTTACAAATTCATAACATAAACCTATAAACTCTCAAAGTGAAATCAAGCAATAAGGAGTCACTTACACAATTTTTTTAGCCATCTTCTGCAATGGTTAGATCAAGAGGTTAACATGCTTTTTTGTTTGTAATTGCACGACAGTTGTTGGATTGTAATAATTGGATGATGGTTTGTATTCCCAAAACTGCTGGAAGAATTGATATAAGGCCCTTCATATGCAGGAGAATGGAGGGTTTTAGTTCGGGTATTAATTCAAGCCAATCATAAATATTGCACATTTAATCCACAAACTGAATCATATAGTATAATAGATAATACGTTCTAAACATAATATAAAAATGTAACCATCATCTTCATCCTTTTTTATCTTTCACTCTTTTTTTTATCTTTCACTCTTTTTCACCCTGCCATTTCATCAAGCAGCCACCAACACCACTCCGTCTTCTACGACCATCATAATAAAGTTGTGGTATTTTGGCGGTTTTCAACGTGGCAGCAATGGTGGTGACCTACGGTTTGATGGTGTTGTCGGCGCATGCAGGAGGTGATTTGGAGGATTGGTAGCAGATGAGACATATCCGGCAACACTGAATTGTTTTAGACGTTTTAGATCCGACATGATTTCTTTTTCTCTCAACTAAAAAAACATCACATAAGTTTTGTCTTTCTAAGACTTTAATAATTAATAGGTAGGGTGGTGGTGGTTCCACATGGTGGTGTGACACGGGCGGTAGTGGTATAGAGTGGTGGGTTGTCGGCATCAGGGTGATGGTGACGGGGTGGTTGTGGTGGCACGGTGATGAATGTTTGAAGCTAGGTGGTTGTGGTAAAATATTATTATGACTTGTAAACTTTATTATTGTTGATTGAGTTTTGATAGTGACGATGTGTTATGAGATACATGGTTTCCGGTAATAAGTTGTCGGAAAAGATGAAGTAAACTGAAACAGGGATATATTTGTGTGGGCTAAAATATTACTCCTTCCGTCCCATAATAAGTGTCCACTTGGACTTTTTTTAGTCTTTTTTATCTAACTTTGACCATAAATATTTTTATTTGTGTTATATAATACTTGATGAAAATTATACCATTGAAAATTCATTTAAAAACCGAATCTATTCATATAACTTTTATTAAGTATTATATAACACAAATACAAATATTTACGGTCAAAATTGACTTTGAAAATTTCAAGTGGACACTTATTATGGGACGAAGATAGTACTATATTACTAGTTGTGAAATAAAGAAATGTAAAATTGGAAAATGTGAAAAGGTATCCTAACTAATAAATGAGGCGCATAGTTTTATGAAAGAAAAGTCAAAAGGATATATGGTGAGGTGAGAACCATAAGACCCTTGAAGACTTCTTTTTAACGATCTTTTGTGTTTTTAATTATTGCTGACAAAGTATGACTTTGTTAGAAAGAACAAAAAACAAGGTAGTTGCCTCTAAAGATTTGTTGAACCCGCTACTATTTGGCATGTGCCCGTTTGGCCCTTACCTGTTTGTTCCCAAATTTAAATATGTCCATTAGATTCTTGCCCGTTCACACAGAGAAAGTAGTTTTGACGCGTCACAAGCTTATCATCGACTAAGAACCATTATGGTAAAAAGAAAAAAAACATTCAAACAATATATGTAAGTTCGTTAACCATTAACGCGTGAAAATTATTTGATTTGCATGCTCTTCATCTTGTTGTATTGTCAATTCAAACTATAGATATCTACAATATATATGTCTAGTATTTCTCAAAAATCAATTTATACTTGCACCAAGAAAAATATAGTAAAAAAACGAAGACATTATTTGCTTAATGGTTTGTGAGTTGCCTATTGGATTATGGTAGTCGGCTAGCATTTGTACATTACGAATATGTGAGCCTATTAGGGACACACACATTAATACCCGGAGAATGCGTTTAATACTTCACAAATATAAACTGAGGGACTAAATTGGACAAAACCCGAACTCCAAGGGGGACACCAAAGTGGCTGGCCCCTATGGAGGTTCTAGATGGGTTTTGTGTTCAATTAGCATTTAAGGAGGCCCATGAAGGTTTTCTAGAATAAGGGTTTGGGTGCCTATATAAACACCCATAACCAACTTTATAATTTGCTCATTCTAAAAACCTTTCCTCCTCCCTCCCTCACTGAAATTGCCTGGCTCCTCTCTAGGGTTGTTAAGGGTTTCGGTTCTACACCTCAACTGAATTCGGTTGAACCCCAATTTGGATTTTCGGGTTCTTTAATTCAGTTTAAGGATATTCGGTTAATTAGGGTTTATTATAAACCTTAATCCGGTTTAATTGGTTCAAGATCACAAAGGTTTGTTTGATTAGGGTTTTGATCCAAGAAGGTACAATTGTTGCTTTGTTCGTGAAGTTAAGTCTAGACAACTTAACGTGTTCGGTTGACGTGATTGTGTGAGCAACCATAGAGGCGATTGTTTTAGTCGCTTTATTCATTTTCTTGATCAATTGGCTAAGAGGTACGCGCTTTCTATTTACTTCTTGTATTATGTGCTAACCATATGCTATTACTAGATCCAATCCGCTGCGTACTCGTAGTTATTTGGTTACCTAGATTTTAAATCACAACAGTGGTATCAGAGCCAACTCGTTTTAGCTTTATGGGTTACACGTTTATGTTTTAATTATACGCCTAGTTGACATGCCTATTATTGAAACATATGCTATGATCTGCAAAAATATGACAATGATTTAATATTCTTGCCATAAGATAAATAAAATATGTAGATATTGATCTTGAATTCTATTAAAAGTTAATATAGGTTAAAAGGGAAAATTAAAATTGTTAATTTAGCTTGAATGATTCCTTTTTAATTTTTGTCTATTCCGGCTATAAGACCCACTCAATCACATTATGTGGTGAATGGGGCAATCTAGGCACTTTAGCCTAAAACTTAGTGAGGGTCTTATGGTTCTTCATTTGGGGAAGACTCGCGAGAGAACTCGGATTTTACATGTTTACTTGTATGCTTAATGTCATCTTTTTAATTATGAATCTTAGTATGCATGATTATTTAATGTCTAAATTGTTTACACGCCTAATTAAATATGCCATATGACTAAAAGATGATGTTAAAGTAGTCTATTAATTTTACACGCCTAATGCATGCTCATAGTGACCAACCATTTGTTTTGTGGAAAACTGTTTTTGTGAAAATTAATAAGACTAAACTACTGAAACTTGGTTTTCATGAATTAAAAACTGGACGCTATGGACTCATGGGAAGTACGGCTCATCCACTAGAACAGACTATAAGAGAAGTTTAAGGCGGGTTGTGTTTACGTAATTCCCAAAAGAAATAAGGTTTTTAATAAGCTTCGCGCTGACCTGTTTCTCCGCTTCTTTGCGAGTTCGATTGGAGTTACCGTGATTATTATTAAAAGTTTTTAAAATTAGTGTTACAAAGTTGTTTACATGCTTCTTTGTACACGTTTTGACACATTTAAGTGTAATACCCCTAGTAAAATTTTAAGTCTGTGCTAGCCAACAT
>BQNB010124400.1:0-10234 GCA_026074375.1 Tanacetum coccineum
TTCTTTTGCTTGTTACAATACATTATGTGTTTTTCATCACATTACTATATATTATGGTAATCCATATATTTGCTAGAAAAATAAATACTCAGCTAAATACAATAACTCTATTTAATTTTTTCAAAAATAAATATCAAAGAAACATAGTAAAGTTAGCCACGCGCCCATTACTCGAGTGTGAAAGGAAAAACACTACTCCGTATTACGTAAATATCCAATTCCATGCAAAAATGATATTACATTAAATTAAATAAAACATTTATCCCAAACATTTATCCCAAACATTAAAGTATAAATACCACCTAAAAAAAGGTTTTTTGTTAAGGAAATTATTTTTCTTCTCACCATATTTAATCCCCAAATTTAATTCAACCTCAAAACGCCACTTGTGTTTTCACCTTTCTGAAAAACATTGTTTGGAATTTTTTTTTCTCATAATGGCTGCACCTACGATGATCACACCATCGGCTTCGTTGTATGTGGGTGACTTGCATCCCTTTGTTGATGAATATATACTAACCCAGGCGTTTTCGGAGTACTCAAGCCTCTCATCTGCTCGTGTTTGTCGTGATGCGGTTAGCAGACGATCATTGTGCTATGGATATGTAAACTTTTTGTCTCATTAGGATGGTATATATATATCTAAACCCTAATTATGTTTTTAGTTTTTTTCATTTAATTATATAATTGTTGTTATATTAATTGTGTAAGTAATTTGTTACCATGAAAACCTTTGCTTTTTTTATGTGAATTTGGAATCTGGAATTTGTTTTGATTTGATTTTTATTTTGTTTAGATGTTAATTTTATGAGTACATGGTTATTTTTTTAGGGTTTCAGTACGTAACAGCTTTAAGTTTGTATTAATATATACTTTATCTACTAGCAAAACAGTTTCTGTAATTAATCTCGGAGTTAAAAAAATGAGTAGCTTTTCTATTTTTAGTTGATTAATGATTATGTACGTATTTTCACTTGCAAAGTTTAATAATGGCTGTTTAAACAATTCACACGTTATTATGTTGATCTGAAAAGGGTTTGGAGTGTATATAAAATTATATATACTATACTTACATGATTTCTGCGTAGATTGTCGTTGTATAGTATGATGTATAGAAAAATTGTTGTTGCTTCAATACCTAAATGGTTTTATAGTATGATATTTGTTTATGTTTTCATGTTTGGAGTATTTTGAGTTTGTATTAGTAAGTTTCTTATAACTACAAGCAAACTAGTTGTTTACTTAGATCATTATTATAATAGAAAATTGGAAGTGATCATAACAATATACCTTAACATGATTGCATAAGTATCATGGAACTTTTGGGTAATACCTAAATGGGGTGCAATTATATGCATTTGTAACTCAGAAGTCCGTGTATGCTCTTTAATTTACGTCACTGAATAATCCATAGATGTAAGATATGTGAATTCTAACCGTATAACACTTGGTGTCACATAGAAATATAATCTTAGAGATAAGAGTATTGTTATGTTATTCGAGTCATTTAGTGGATATGTTTGCTGGTTTGTCTTTTAGGATATGATGGTTGGTTTATCTAGTCCGAAAGAAATTTAATCTTAAAGCTAAGCGTATTGTTATGTTCTGTGTAGATTGTCGTTGTAATGCCTAAATGGTTGTTTAATATGATGCTTAATTATGTTTTCGTGTACGGAGTAATTTTGAGTTTGTATTATAATAACTACAAGCAAAACATGTGTTCATTAATTCTGAAGTTAACAAAGTGGCCAGGTAGTTTTTCAATCAATTGTATGATTGTTTGTTTTGATTAATGATTAAAATGGAAAAAGTCTCACATGATAAGTATAGCGGAGCCTTTTGTCGCAATACCTAAATGGGGTGCAATTATACGCATTTTATACTAAGAAGTGTATCTTTGCTCTTTTAAGTCACTAATTTATCCATGGATGTAAACACTTGGTGTTGTTAGTTACAAAGAAATATAATCTTAGATATAGGAGTTTTGTTATATTCTTCTAGTCATTTGTAGCTTGGTTTCTAGGGTATGTGTTTGGTCGTTTTCTTTGAGTGGTTGCTTGATCTATCCTATGGGTGCTTTGTTTAGTCGTGATTCCTATGGGTAATTTGTTTAGTCGTGATGATTTTGTAGTAGTGTTAGTGTTGTATTTCAAGCTTCTTGCTAGCACTTCCTATAAAGTATCTTTGTTTTTCAAAGTATTGAAGAGAAACACATACTATATTTGAGCATCTTTTAGGTCCTATATACACGTTTTTTTTATTATGACTGCATGGAAGTACATTGTTGGGGGTGTTGAGAATTGCAACTACATAAATGTGTATAAACTTCATTGAATACATCTTTTTGCCCTTAATTATATCCTTTACATTAGTTTATTATGACCGCCTTTTAATTTTTCCCGTTAACCTGAGCAGCTATGAATGCCGTCGCAACTAAAAACAACACCATGTTGAGTGGAAGAATGATAAGGGTAACCTGGTCTCGTCGTGACCCATTCTTGAGAAGAAGTGGCGCTGGGAACGTGTTTGTCAAGGTATTTATGGACGGTCTTATTAGGATATGTGGCTATTAGAGTATATGAAGCGTTACATATTTTGAATTAATAGATTTGTATTGGGCGCTTGGTTGCAGAATTTGAATGAGTCAATTGACAATGTCCAACTTCAAGAACTGTTCAAAGGTTTTGGTAATATTTTGTCTTGTAAAGTGGTTACTTTTGAGGATGGTGCGAGCAGAGGGTTTGGCTTTGTCCACTTTGACTCAGAAGATTGTGCAAATGCTGCTATTGAGAATCTTAATGGCAAAGACGTTGGAGGCAAGAAAATGTATGTAATATCAATCAACCTTTTATATTGATTTTGAAAATGTTTGCTTCATTAGACGTACGAATGTGTGTTGTTGGTGACGTTGATAAATTTATTGTTATCTAATTTTTTACAGATACGTAGGAAAGTTCATGAAAAAGAGTGAGCGTGAAGGTTCTGGTCCAGACACCAAGTACACAAATTTGTACATTAAGAATCTTGAGTTAGGCATGACACAAGATGTTCTGGAGCAAACTTTTGCTAAATTTGGAAAAATTCGTAGCCTAGTTATAGCAAGAGATGACGATGGTGTTTCAAAGGGCTTTGGTTTTGTGAACTTTGAAAACCCGAATGATGCAAGGAAGGCAGTTGAAGAAATGAATGGATCTGAACTTGGTAAGTTAATATATCTGAATATATATGCTTAATTAGCTAGGTCAATTCTCATCGACTGAGTTTCTTTTGAGCTTTTCTTAATGCAGGTTCAAAGGTTTTATACGTTGCTAGGGCTCAGAAGAAATATGAGAGAGAACAAATTTTGCGCAGTCAGTTTGCGGAGACGAGGAAAGAACAAATAAGGAAATATCAGGTGCTTTTTAAATGATACATTTTATGTATTCCCTTCATCCTTGACCAATTGCCTTATTATAATTTTGATTGTTATTGTAGAAACATAAGCCGATTTCCACAGGTCTTGATGGGTTATTTCCAGGATCGAATAAAGATCAAACAATCATCATGTAACATCATTTAACAAGAATCAATAAAAGAAACAAGGAAGATTTGGGGTATGATCCCTTGTAATGAATCTGATATAAATAATCTGGAGGGATGAATTGATGATTACAGAAACCTAATCTATATATAGTGAATGAAACGGTGTGAATGATGAAGAGATACACCGGTTCTTAAAAAGTAAACGTCCTATCTTTTCTAAACCCTATAACCTAAATAACCGTTGTATTTTCTTGATGGGTTTGCTAGCCTGTTGGCCCAAACCAGAAAATGTTGCTGGCTTTATTTTCTTTGGCGTCTAAGACATTAAACGGTCCAACAGTTATTTCGTTTTATATTGTAGGACTCAAATGTCTATGTGAAGAATATTGATGATGATGTCACCGAGGATCAGCTCCGAGACCACTTCAGGCATTTTGGCACAATCACATCTGTTAAAATCCTCTAATCTTTCTTCAACTTAAAAAATCTTAATCTTTCTTCTTATCATAAACCAAATAAGATAATCTTTCTTCTTCAATTCGACATCTTTTATTCTTCATTTGGATCAATGGTTTTCGTCTTCTTTAAAAGAAAAAACGCAGGTTTGATTCTTGAATGATGGATGAACAGGAATTGTGGTGTTGCTTGATTCCAACTGGCTCTGATGCCACATGTAGAAACATATAAAAATTGATATGCACAGGTCTTCAATGATTTCCAGGATCGTATGATGATCATACAATCATCATGTAACATCATTTAACAAGAATCAATAAAAGAAACAAGGAAGATTTGGGGTATGATCCCTTGTAATGAATCTGATATAAATAATCTGGAGGGATGAATTGATGATTACAGAAACCTAATCTATATATAGTGAATGAATCGGTGTGTTTATGCAAGATACACCGGTTCTTAAAAAGTAAACGTCCTATCTTTTCTAAACCCTATAACCTAAATAACCGTTGTATTTTCTTGATGGGTTTGCTAGCCTGTTGGCCCAAACCAGAAAATGTTCATGGCTGTATTTTCTTTGGCGTCTAAGACATTAAACGGTCCAACAGTTATTTCGTTTTATATTGTAGGACTCAAATGTCTACGTGAAGAATATTGATGATGATGTCACCGAGGATCAGCTCCGAGACCACTTCAGGCATTTTGGCACAATCACATCTGTTAAATTGATGCGTGAGGATAAAGGTCTTATCAAGGGATTTGGGTTTGTCTGCTTCTCTAAACCACAGGAGGCAAGGCGTGCCGTGGATACCTTACATGGTGAGTTATATATACTAAATACTATTATACGAGTATTATTTATATACTTTTGTTTTTTGGAAAAGTGAAATATACTACTTATATACTTAATAATCTGTAATAAACTCTTAATTATGTTATTGGTGTTTTTTGGTATAAAACTTAATAAATTAGGGTTGTGGGTACTTTTCATGACGTTGTTAGAATTTTCATTCTCATTGTTATCATTGATGTGTTTAATAGTACTTTTTTACTAATGTTTTACAGGATACATGTTCCATAAGAAACCTTTGTATGTAGCAAGTGCTGAAAGGAAAGAAGCGAGACAAGCACGCTTACAGAGTCAATTTGCACAACGTATGTCTGGACTAGGTCCTGGAGCGTATCATCCTTCCTTTTACTACCCGACGACTTCTGGTATCATTCCACCAGCACATGCACAACCAGGGATGATGTATCCACCTATGGGCATGAGACCAGGATGGAGGGGTAATGGATTTACACCTCCAACAAGGCCTGCTTTTCAATCATCCGCACCACCTTTTGTTAGTTATCTAATTCTCCTGGAGTTCATTGATCCAGTTAGTTTGAATACTTGAGTAAAACCTAATGCAATATTTTATTTGTGTGGTGAGTGAGGGTTTACCTTGATATTTTAAGTTTGTTTTTGGAGGTAAGATTAATTGTGCCGTTTCAGATTCCCAACCCTCCAAGACAATACCGACCACATAGAGGCGGAAGGATGAACGGACATATGCAGCAGCCATATGTGTCGCACTTTCAGCAACCTGCTCAATCTTCAGTTGAATCGTCAAGCAGCCAACAGGTTTTACTTCAATTGCTACTCTATTTAATTTTATATCTCAAGTCATCAGCTTTAATTAAGTAAATTTCTTCAACGTTCATTTCTATTTGTTTACTTCCAAGCACTGCTTTTTTTTCATCGTTTTCTATAAGTTGACTGTTGTCTCATTGCTTATTAGGAATTGTTAGTTGTTTATATTTTAATTGGCAAATTTAGTCTCATTCATAGCTTAAATATTTTCTAGCAATAACAAATGGCATAGTTAGAATAACAAAATTCCTAATTGGGCATGACTTCTCCTAGTTTCAGTTTATGATTATACTTTCATGCATTATCAAACCATTAAGAGGTTTCTATGAAACTATTTTAAGTAATTCATTCATTGTCCGGTTTACTATTACCAACTTCTCGGTATAATACTAACATAACATGTGTTCTTTTAGTTTCTTTGTAAAATGATGAGCACGTACGGGCTATAAATTGATTCCACAACCAGATTTTTCTGTTTAAAAACACAGAAATGTAGTCATTTTCGTTTTCTCTACTTTTACAGTTGTTTATCTACTGGCTTAGTCGAAAATTAACTTTTCCCTCCTCTTTAATGATATTGCGTGAGTAGCTCACCGCAAAGTATAAAAACTTATTAATTAATATAGGCAATCCTTCCATATTATGAAGTGTTTTACTTCTATTTATGAGCTGCATCCTTTTTCATTGGTCCTTTAATTTCAAGTATTCGTATATTTTTGAACCCATGATGGGCCGTAATTGCAATTTTGAGCTTTTTGGCAGTAACGGTAATTCCGAGCTTTTTGGATCATTAAATTAAGAATATCGCATCAACCAAAACACTGTGCTTTAGGTTCTAACATTAATTATATTAATTAACTAAATCACCTCTAGTAAATCATCACTACTGATTTCAGTGTTTCAAGATTTGTTTACATTGCACCACAACTGTGTTCATATTTCTGCATCACTCTGGGGACACTTGATTTTGCTTAAGAAGACGCATGTTTGCTTTTTATATAAATGTTCACTACGTTAGTCTTAACACGTGATCAATAAAAGGTACATTTAATGTTGTTATCCCTAAAAATGACCCTTTCTATTAGGATTTTGAATAATCTCCCCTGAAATCTTATTTGAAAAATCTACCCTTATTAGTGTTTGAATATGTTCTCAATGTTACATACCTTTTGGTAAGGTATATCCATTAATATTTTACTACTAGTAAGCCTTCCACAAAGTTGTATTTTCTTTGTTGAGCTAAATTCTAAGGTCCACTCATATTGCAGCGGTCAGGACAGTTCACGTTTGCTCCAAATGGACGTGCCGGTGATGTTAACAATGGAGGTCCAAACTCTAGTGGATCAGTAGGAGAGGGATCAGAGATGTTGACTAGTGTTCTGTCTGCTGCTTCACTGGAGGTTCAGAAACAGATTTTAGGGGAACGCCTCTTTCCCCTTGTCAAACAACAACAGCTATGGTTAGATTCTTTGAACATATATGGTGGAAAAATGAGAGGAAAGGAAGTTTAAGTAACGGGTCAATACTCAAATATTCATTTCTCTAATTTTTACTAGAAGTATTTAGCTTCGTAAATTTAGTGATTTAAGAGGCTACATATACATCTGAATATCGGATCTTCTTTTATAATAATTGACCTGTCACCTTTTTAGTTAGATGTTTTAGCATCTACCGTATTACTCGCTAGAGATATAATATAACCAAAATCTACTCATTTGTGGGTAAAAAGGGTCATGACACGTAGTGCTAGTCTGAACCTGTGTTTTATTCATTTTTCTGATTTTTTTGAGTAATAATGATATAATAAATTTTTGTCCATTTAAATTTTTTCAGCCCGAGCTCGCTTCAAAGATCACCGGAATGCTATTGGAGATAGACAACACAGAACTACTTGTGCTTCTAGATTCACCGGACCATCTGGCTGCTAAAGTTAAGGAAGCTATGCAGGTACTAAATCTATCCAAGACCAATGTTTCAACCGACCAAGAGGCTATTCCCTCCAGTGTCATATCAGCTGAGGTGGCAGTCAACTGAGAGAAAGGAGATCGAGAGAGGAAGATGCAATAAGGATGCTGGAATTGAGACAAGTGATTGCCGATTTGCATCTTTCCATTCACAACAAGTGGGAGTTTATTTAGGAGATTAGGTTGGTCTAAGGGAGGTGGTCAGACTTGTGGGTTGGACTTTTGGCTGTTTTTTTGTTGTCATCAATATGTATGTTTTATGGTTGGATTAATGTCATTTTCATGTTTTAGTTTTTGTTCTCAATTAGTAATACCGTAATAGTTCTGGCAAATGGTTATGTTTGTGATACGACTCAAAGATTCTAAAACGATAAAACCATAATTGAACACAAAAATATAACAAAAGGCAACCCAAAAACAGGGTGCTTCTACTATGAAAATAAGGATCCAACGACCCATTTATTAATGTACACGATTAGAATACTACCATAACACTAAACTAGAATACTTTCTATTCACAAAATACCCCCAACCCCTATCTACATGCATCAACATTCCCGGCCTTCATAAACCACCCCCATCATATCTCCCCTGCCTCAGCGCAAACTCAATCTTGCCAAGAATCTTGTTGTGAGTTTCCTTAACCATTCTCATCAACATCACCGCCTTACGTAAATCAGCAGTTTGGAGTCTCTTAAGCTTGGTCACATTGGCCCTTGCAACATAGACGTATTGCAGTTTTGGAGCTCAACAATTAGCTCCCCCTATCCATGACCCTATTAGTAAGCTTTTGGCACACATTCAGCAAATGCGTTGCTTGCTGCATGTCTTGCGCAATCTCTCTCTAGTAATGGCAAACCATCATATCCAAGATCACAAATGAGTTACAGGCATATACAAGGTCAAGACATCGAGACATGATATCACAAATGAGTTACAAGAATGGCAGATTTGTTCTCAAATGTGTGTGGTGATAACTGAGTTTGACTAAATAGGATGAGTTTTGGTAGTACAAGTTTATGCGTTGAAAATTTAGTCCTTCAAAGATAGTCTAACATTAGGAATCGAAGTTAGCTAGGTGAGAAACTAGACGAGAAGTATGTAATGACGGTAAGACCCTCACGTGCAGCGCACGTGAGGCACATAACGGGAGAAACACTGGACATAACGCTTTGTGGGCTTTTTGCACTGCTACGTAAGATTCAGAAACAAAATCGAAACAAACTTGATTTCATGGGTGATTTCGCAATTTTCGGAAACACTAAGGACGTAGTTTGCACTTTACCCAAATAAGTTCAAAACATTAATATGTGCATTCAAACCTTATAGAGCTGGGCATGCACACAAATGTCTTTTGACAAAATAAAATTTTAAGAGAAGTCTATGGTGAACTTATTTTTCTAGCTCTATAAAAGGTTTCACGTTTCGTTTAGAGAAAACCATTTATGCTTTAACTTGGAACTTGTTCACGACCAACATTCTAACATCTAAACATCTGCTATATGGCAACCATCTCATTCCCATGTCACCTGCCTTCACTGACTCCCCACAACAACAAAACCACCAAAAAAACAATACTGACTCTTTCTTTTCGAGTTGCAGCCCTCTCAACATCATCCACAAACTCTTACACAGCTAAAGATGCCATCAGCGTTATGGCTAATCCACAGAAAACATTGCCACAGTTCTCTCCGGATTCCTTACAGTATGAACAAGGTAAGGTAGGAGCCGTGCCAGATGGCCGCGTATGTGAGTCATCGGTTGGTGCAATGTGGTACTTGACTAGCATATTGACATCAAAGGTTTATGACGTTGCGGTGGAATCTCCTCTGCAACATGCCGCGAAGCTGTCAGAGAGGCTCGGTGTGGATATATGGTTGAAGAGGGAGGATCTTCTGCCGGTAAGTAGTTGTTGCAATTTGGAATTAACAAAAACTAAATATATGAATGTGTCGAAATACTTCATCATAAAAATGATAAGAACTTTAGGTACACAAAAACATGTTACAAAACAATGACAAGCTTCATAAGCATCCGCTGATCGAATTTAGATTTATGTGTTCATCCGTGTTACAAAACAATGAGCATGCATGACAGTAAAGTCCATATCAGTATTATCCGTAATTAAATGTGACCAAAATGTCTATCGAAAAGTCAATTTGGTTCTACACTTATGTAATCAATACAGTTGAAACAAAGGATTGTATTGAATCTAAAATTTATGTTTAAAATGAAGTAGAAACATGAATTTTTCAAGTTTTTTCATGGTTTCTGTTGAGGAGAGAGGGGTGTTTCTATTTATTTGTTTAGACTCCATTAGATTACCATATCAACATTCACTCTATAGTTTAACACTTTAAAATATTCTAAGTTATACTTTACACACGGATTTTTATATATCAAAATGTTGCTTACCATACCAATCTAATCCTGCCGCAGTGTGGAGGCAATACAACCTTATCATTAATGAATTACTTTAAGAACTTATGTCTAAAAACATTAATTTATTCTATTATTACTGATAATTAGCTTATCTGTTGTTTGCGTCTAGAATATTTTGAAAGCTCCGTCACAACTCCTTCCTTCACGGATATGTCATTAAACTGATAAGTTACTGGTTAAGGTATTCAGTTTTCACCTACTAACAACCTACATATAA
>BQNB010124401.1:0-10130 GCA_026074375.1 Tanacetum coccineum
TCTAAGTCTATGGAAAATACGGATTTAAAAGGTCAAATTCAAGAAAAGGTTTTTGTGATCACATCTTTGAAAAACAACTTACGAAAACTAAAAGAGAAAGAAATAGTTGAAAATGCTACACAAATACCCAATGCCACCACTATTGCTCCAGGGATATTCAAACTTGATTTAAATCCTTTAGCTCCTAGGTTATTGAAAAATAGGGACGCTCACATAGACTATCTTAAGTACACTCATGAACAAGCAGATATTCTTTAGGGAATAGTCAAACAAGCTTGTAGAATACATGTATTATCTAATCTCACAATCTAATAACAAAGAACTAGAGAAAGAAAGTGGAAGGATGGACACTTTTAGAGAGAGAAAGAAAGAGAGAATATTAGCTTATGTGAAAATGAGAAAGTAAACCAACGAACACCCTCCCCATGTGTGGAGAGGGTACTTATACATCCTTGTGTGGCCGGCCATGGGCCCTATCACGGGCTTTCCATGGGCCTTGGGCCTTTATACCTTACTAAGGTTCCAAAAACTATATTATACCTACGAGCTACGTATATTAGGTATGACCGAGTCCTTTCTCGATTCCTAAAAATCTCCCCCTAAGGGAGGTCACATCCTTTTACAAAAATCTTAAGCTCAACATTTTACGAATGTCTTCGGTCTTTGCTCGAGGTCTTGAATCTTTATCTTTCAACTTGTGATATGCATAGTGATCTTTAGACTTTAGGCTTGAGCCTGTTCCTTTAAGCTTGACTTGTATGTAAACGTGAACTTCTTTGAGATTATCAACCAAGCATAATCGCTTATCATTATCTTGTGATATTTTGCCATCTTGTGTACTTATGACTTTCAGACCGACATGTTCATACTTTTCTTGATTTTGAAATCTTGTGTTGCCATCTTTCTTGAAATTCTTTAAATTTAACACTTCGTCACTTCATGGAAGACGTACGGTATCATAGTAGTGGAAATTTCTTGAAATTCTTTAACTTTAATACTTTATCACTTCAAGAAAGACGTACGGTATTAGAGTAGCGGAAGTCTTGAAACATATAGTTGAGCTTTCATGATGTCTTTACATATGTCGATCGAGTATGAGCATGTGGCTATGAATCTTGACTTGTCTTGAACCAGCTGCTGCCACCATCGGGATTACCTGCATGAATGAGTTAGTGATAAACAACATATATGGACGAAAGTGTCTTTGTCACTTCGTCGAATATGGTTGCAATAACCACGTTCCCGATGAGCAGTATAAAAATACTACCTTAAGTTGTGATCACGTAGAATTCGAACGAATATTTCCTTTGACAGGGCTTTTCGCAGCTGCACTAGCCGTTCTCATTACCGGAGCGTCTCGAAGCAGACAACACGGTATGAGTAAACAAGTAAGACAAAGTCTCACTGATTGAATCAAAAAGTTGATTTGAAAATCAATCGTCGTGTCACTTGCTAAAGTGATTTTGTGCACGTCGAGAGTTTTATGGCATTTTAAAATTCATCAAATCTTCATTTCATTAGTCTGAGACGGAAAAAAAATTAATATTCGAGTGTCACAAGTATCGATCCTTATAGGATCTCAAGTCACTACCGCAGAGACTACTGTTTAATGTTTGCTCTAGAATGTTTCCATCGTCATTGTGAACTTCTTTAGTATTTCACTTCCAATATTTTGGGCATATCTCAAGGATAATGCCGTTAGACTCTTAAGATATTAATAGTTTTGACAGTGTTCGTTTGACAAGTAAGTATTATTAGATAATGTTCCTTGTAGATTTATGGATGATCTCATTTAGCTCCTAGACTCGATAGGTGCACTTTAGTTTTCGTAATCGGAGGCGTTGGAAGCAGCTGCCACCTTTTCAATACCAAGTTAATCAGAAGAGAAAGTCGATGTAAATGGTGTGTAATCTCCGTAAGAATGAAACAGAGTCTTTTTAAGAGACCTGAGTGCCTAGGAGGGTTGTTCTTCCACATCACTAGGTCCATGATGACTATCTTCAATACCAGACAATAGCTTAGTGTTTCTGATAACATATGTATTTACCTGGTTTCTGCCTAAGTGTAAGGAGAGCTTCTTTCTTTTCACCCTTTATCTTAACTTTTCTTTTTTAATTCTTTTAACCCTTTAATGCCTTAACAAGATTAATCACGTCATACAGCCTTGTTCGAGTTTGTTACAGTGTTATCTCTTTCTTAGTTCGCATTTTTCCTTTACCTACACATTTTTCCTTTTTTCATACCTAAGGATTGTTATTCTAACTAATGGAATGTCCCTGGGTAGATCCCTCCGGTTCTAGCTGGATCATAGGAACGAACACCTATACCTAACCACCTTATAACTCCAATTAATTAAATACATGGTCGGTCTTTTGGTATATTTTTCTCGCCTTAAAACCCATTTGAAAACAATCAATCAGTTAATTTGTGTTACAAAATCATACGTTTAGTACCTCGATGATTTTTTTTATTTCAAAATTGCTCCCCTGCTTTTATGTGCATCGATAACAAAATGTTTTGCACCATGGGGAAGAAGTTGCACATAGAGTCAATTCAATTCACATTTTATAAGTTATTATATTTTAATCACATTTTCTTCCCTTATCAAAAATGTCAAATCTCTTGATATTTTGGATATCAATTTTGGTAAGAAAATGTTTAAAATTTAAATATTATTAAGCCTTTATTGGAACATTTTTGCTTCCCTCAAGTTTATGAGGGTTATATTATGGTGTTTGGGTTATGTTATTTGAAAAAAAATGAATCCTACTAAGAAATTCTAAAATTCGTAATCAAACACCCCCCCCTCCCCCCCCTATATATGCCTATTTTTTAGTCTTACACTACTTATCTTACACTATATTCCACAAGATTTATAAATACGATAGAGGAATGACTTTAAAGAGATAGAAACAAGATATGAAGAGTGCCATAGATTGTGTACGCTGAAGCATGCAAAGATCTTCCCCATATTCCCCACCTCCAACGAACTTTTCCAAGCTTCTCATCAACCTTCTATCCAGCAACTGACGATCAATATCCTTTATCATGATACGAGTCCTTTTTGTCTTAGATTCTCCATTATCTCCTTCTTGGCATGACACTTCTATAATCCCTTCTCCTAATTGTAGCATGTCTTTGTACGAATATCCGGATTGAGATATGAGTGTACTGTCACTGAACTTATAGAGCTCGTATATGAAGCCTTGAGGGTTAGAGTATGCAGAATATTGTTTTAGCTCAGTGATTCCAGCCTTGTGTGTCTGGTATGTGCTTAATTACACATATCTTTTACCTATTAAAAAACAGAACTAAATGACCAAAATTTATCAAAAATACATTGTAATTTGTGTATCTTTGTGATTTATGACTGTGTAGGTAACGGGATATTCACTAATAGAACAAATGAAGCCAAAAAGCTGACAAAACAAGTACGGAAAGATAGAAAGAGCGTATAAAAGTCAAAGCAAAGACGTAATGGATCAAAAACCCGCACCAATCTGTTTATGAGGACCCAAATGTCAGCCCATAAGCCTTTCTATATATTTGAAATAGCCCGACATGTTTATAAGTCCTAAATCTAATTATATCTTAACCCGTTTCCAAAATTATTAGCCATTTGCATAATAAACTGATCAAACGTTCAACCCTATTAACCAACTCAACATTTAAAACCTTACTTCCGTTAGTCCCATTGGCTTTACACCAGTTTAGTCGCTGGTTATTACACCGTTAGTCCTTCAAACAATTTACACCCCTGGTCCATAAACAACACAACGTTAGTCCCCCATTTTCCTCCTTAACCCCCTGTATATCCTCACCAAAAACATATAAACATTTTCCCGCCATTGTCTACTATTATCCATCCTTTTATAAGCCCTGCAACAGACAAAACCCCTCTCAACCCCCCAACCATACTCATAAACCCTACCTCCAGAAGAAGACATTAAACCATGGAAAACCCACCTAGTAGTCCCATTCGCGATGACTTTGGAAAAGGAACAAGATTCTTGGCGCTAGGATTGGAGGCTTGGAGAGGAAGTTTGATATGGATGGTTTGATTAAAGATTGAAGCATCTCTCAAGTTTCTCACAGAAGAAAACATACTCCAAGATCCCATTGGCTTTTCTATAAATAGCGCTAGAACTCTTCATTTGTAGCAGTTTGTTTTAGGTGTGTGTAGTTGTTTTTTAGCTTATTTTCTAGTTTATTTACTGTTTTCTGTCTTTTCTTAATGTAATTTTACTTTCAAAAAGCAATGTAATCCTTTTCTTATTAATGCAATTATGTTTTACATAATTCTATCTGATTTTCATTTTTAAGCAAAATTACTTAATCATATGTTCAAAAGCCTCAACAAACTGTTTTCTAAACTCAATAAGCTCTCCTTATTCTGATTAGCTTACTCATAGCTAATCAGAATAAGTCAGTTACAATTTTATCCTAAAATTTCCTCCATAATTCTACTAAAAAGCTTAATTTGGTGATAAGCCAAATCTGGATAGGCTTATGCTTCTTACCAGCTTATCTATGATAAGCTGGAGCTTGTAGAAAAGCTCATTTGAGCATCTGTATCCTTGTTTAGAGCAAAGGATTAAGGTACTATTTCTTTTACTATTTTCTAGCTTATTTACTTTACAGCTTGTTAAACTGCTTATTTGTGCTTTTTCTATGCTACAGTTGTGCTTATCTTTTCCGCATAAGTGGCTTACATGTTTCAATCTTTGTAGATTAGGAAGTTGTTTCTTTTGAGTACTTCATTAAAATGCTCTCTTTTTTTAGTCAAATCAGCTTATTAAGAGTTACTTATAGTTAAGTGCTAATTTCCATTAGACATTTGATTATTTAGCTTAAATTTTGCATAGTACTTTATCTATTTTCATGTTTTACAGCTTTTTTAAAGTATGTTTAAGCTTAAAAATAGGATTTAAGATTTTAAAGGGGTGTTTGGGATAAGAGATTAGAATGGGTCAAATTAGGTTTAAAACTGTTTTTGGTTTATAAGTCAGTTTCATAAGCTCATTTAAGATCTAAATGATAGTTTAATAAGCTTAGATTAAATTGTGTTTAGTTTTTAGAGGGTGTTCGATCAATTCTTAAAGCTTGTATTTCAAAAGTACACTAAAATGTTTGATTTTGGGATTCTCCGAGTATGCTTATGGTACAATGTTTTTTTTATGTGTTCAATTAAAGTTTAATATAGCGATCAACTATCCATCTGTTTTAGTTAGTAGTTTTTTTTTGACAAGCTTTTTGAGTAAATTGAATCTAGAACTCAGTTCAAGAAGGAGGTGTTGGGTTTGATTTAGAAGTCTTTAGTTGTGCAGATTTTGAGGTAATTGCTATATCTTAATTTAGGTAGCTTCTTTTTAAAATTAGTTATTATATCATATGACTCATTCTGTCTTTAGTTCTCTAGTTTGCCGCAAATGTAGCTTTGAGTCTTAGTTCTTATTTCACCTTTTCATTTTAAATAGCAAAAACAAGTTTGAATCTGAAATTTTTCATTTTTCCTTTTATAGTTTATTTCCTTAAATGCTTAGCTTATTTTCAGCTTATTGGAGTCTTTAGATTAAAGTATTAATATGTTTTTAGTCTCTATTGCTTATATCTCAATTGCTTTTAATTTGATCTTTTTGTAGCTTATAATTTAGGTTCTAAAGTCTTTAAAACCTTTTTTTTTAGTCAACTATCTTTTATACCTTTTTAGTATTTTCAGCTTATACAATTGTGCTTATTTCCTAGTTTACTATTGATTATATAGTCCGTAGGGTCAGGTTGTCTCAAGCTGGTTAGCTTTTCTAAGTAGCTTATTGAGTCTTTTAAATAAGCTGCTTATAGTGTCCTTTCATTCCAAAAAGCAAAAATAGTAGCCTAGTCTGTCTCTTTTAAAGTAATGATTCTAGCTTAATGTCTTTATCTTATGTGCTTAATTTTAGCTTAATTTTATCATTAACTTATAGCTCTTCATCAGTTTTAAACTTTTAGCTTATTTTCTATAGCTTTTTAGTGCTTAATCTTAGCTCATAGTTTGTCAAAAGTCCTTTTTAACTGTTTTTTTAGTATTTGCCTTAAGCTTTTGGTTGCTTTTTATCTTATTTTTCCTGCTTCTTTTTCATTCATGAGTGCTTATTAGGTGTAGATGTAAGTCTGCTTTAGCTTATTTAAGTTTTCTTTTTTGCTTATTTGAGTCTATATAAGCCCAAACAGTTAAGCTAAATGTTATACAAGCTTTTTAGCTTTTATGCAAATCTGTCACCTTTAGTTTACTTATTTCTAGCTTATTTTCAAGTTTTATAAAAAGTTTTTTTTAAGTTTTTCATTTTTGCTTATTTTATAACATTTTTAAAAAGAAAACCAAAAAAAAAAAATGTTTTATAAAAAAGAGATGTCACAGGGGTCGAACCTGTGACCTCCCTTTCACACACCCAACACCTTAACACCACCACTCACTACCAACTCACCCTTGGGACTTTTTCGTTATAACTTCACCTCATTTTTCTTTTAAACCATTTTTAGCTATTAAGCCTTTTCAGCCCTATTTTGCTTTTTAACAGCTTATTCCAATAAGCTGTGTGAACCATTTTATTTTTCCTAGGCTTAGAATTGTTCAAAGCATTTTTCATGAATTTTTTAGAATTTTCCAATTTAGTTTAATATTTTTAATAATATTTTTAGGTTAAATTAGTTTTTTAATTCATAATAAATAAAATAAAAGTCAAAAAAATATCATTCTTTTTTCTAAAAATTAGTTTCTTAATCATATTAGGACCTTTAAAAAATTTAAATTTGCATTTGTAGGGTTAAAATTTGATAATCAAGTTATATTATTCGCTGAAGCAGTCAAAGATCTTCCCCGTATTCCCTACCACCAACGAACTTTTCCAAGCTTCTCATCAACCTTCTATCCAGCAACTGATGATCAATATCCTTTATCATAATGCGAGACCTTTTCTTGTCCAAGCTACTCTATCTCCTTCTTGGCATGACACTTGTGTAACCCATCTCCAAATTATTGGCAATGTCTTTGAGAGTATCACAGAGAGATATGAGTGTACCGTCACTGTGAGCTCGTGAGAACACATCAGTTTGTTTCTTTCCAACTTGTCCACATATATGAAGCCTTAAGGGTTAGAGTATACAGAATATGGTTTTAGATCAATGATTCCAGCCTTGTGCATCATTGGTCTAGAGATATTGAGCTTCTTTTGGTAGCTTTCGCCACCAAGTTGAAGGTCTTCCACTCTTCTGGATCGCGATACGTCTTTTGAACATACATAATGCTGCAACCAAGTGCACAATGACATCGCCTTTGAGGTTGAAGAGTCTATTTTGAACAAGTAGGATCAACAAATCCTCAATTTCATATAGATGGAGTCATGGAAAGTCGCCTTCCACAAACTTGTATGATTGTTGATCAGATCTTCAAACTTCAATCTCCTCAAGATGACTATAACCATACCATTCTTTAACTTTGAAATTTGTCACAGCAATAATTCTTTTGGTGGAGTACACATCATGTTTGGACACCCTGTTGGAAGCATATCCGTAGAATCTTTGTCTTTTGGGACCCTAGTGTGAAGTGCCTAAAAGAGCATGTTTGTCATAAGCTACTTTTACGGGACTCCACAAGTTGGGTACCATATCTTCAATTCTAGGTAAGTCGTACTTGGCAGCCTTTGTCTTGGTCAACGAAGTCGTGTATGTTATGTCGGTGCTTCCTCCTTGCAAGAATGCCAAGTCATTGTTGAAGAAGTAATCAACCGGGATTATTTGATGATTTCCTGACATAACCAGAGGTAGTGGTTTGCTCAAGTCGAATGGATATCTATCTCCTTCAGGGTTGTTCCAGTCTAGTTGATCAGTCAGTGCTTAGTAACATTCTTCCATATTATAATCGAGCTCGACATAACTCCTGTAAGTGCCTTTGAGAATGTTGTAAGCCGGTCCTACCAAAATATCTTTGTGAGTTCACTAATCTATAAGCGGTTCATGACAAATACGCTGAATCCTATCGGAGTGCTCATCAAATCATCAAATGTTCTTGAAGGTTTTTTTACTTTTGCAAGGTCACTAAGCCATTTCTGAGTAGACTTATTCTCAGCTGATCTACCTTTATTCCACTCAAGATCTGGAGTAGGAGGTCTTTCTGGTTTCTTAAACCAATCCTTTGGATCAACATTGACAACGGGTGGTTCATCAGTGTTACCCATGTCTTCTCCAAGATTCTATGGCCCTTGAGTATCTCCAGCCTTAAACACTGTCTCCTCTGCTTACGCAAAGTTGCCAGTAGATTTTGGTTGAGATTTTGAAGTGCCTTTGGAAGTTTCAGTTGACTTTGCCTTCTTAGATGGTTCAATGTCTTTAATTATTTTCTGTCTCTTTAACCCTCGGTTTAATCTAGCAAAAGGGCCTTCATCTTTGTCAGCATCATCTGGTTTCCTTTTCTTTAATTTTTCAGCAACTCCTTCATCCACTACGTCTTCATCCTCAAGGATTGACTCCATGAGAGCATCATATAGAGCTCTTTGCTTTGGACTTTTGTTGAATGACTTAGATTAATCATTTTGTTCAGAACAAGCGTAGTTATTGTGATCAAATTCGCAAGAGCGGTGTATCAGATAAAGTGATAGTTACTTTTATAGGCAATTGTTTCTTTCCTATGCATGCTCCATACTTGATTTCTCGAATGTCTCCAACACGTTTCTGACGGTGCATATTGCTGCTTGAGTTCTCTCTAATAGGCTCAACTAAACAAGTGTTCTTTAATGATGTCAGCACATTATTCTGAACCACCTAATTCATAGCATCATCCAGGTTGACCGAGTATACTCTTTTTACCACTTTGGGACTTTAGATGGTATGTCAAAATAACCTTTTGTGATTTATCACCATCAACATCTTTGAGCTCTTTTACATCCTTCTCCAAATCAACTATTCTTTGATGGAGAGCAGTAAGGGTTTCAGAGTCACGAACATCAATTGTTAAGTTTGTAGCTTTAGTTGTTGTTGGTGTTGGGATTGGTGTTGTTTATTAAAGGTGAGGAAATAGTAAAGACAGAAGAGAAGAAATGGTTGTTGCTGAAGTAGTTGTGATGGTTTCAGGTATATTTATGACATTGTGTTCAGGGATTACAGAGATAGGAATGGTGAGAAGAGGTGAGGTACGTGGAACTTCATGTTGAACATTAATATCCAACATAGAGACAACTTCCGTGTCAACCGGGGGAATGTTATCAAAGTTGAAATATTTAGCAGCATAGTCGGATGAGATAGAAGAACTTGGAATTGGACCTTCAGTCTTCTGTGTTTCCTGAGCATCATCTTTGACTTGATTACCTGCACTCTCTTGAATAACATTCTCATGCTCAACATCTTTTGTTTTAGTATTAGTCATCTCCTTTCGTTAGCAGGCTCAGCATCTGTCAGACTAACGTTGACATCACCATACAATTCTTCATTGGTCCTTTCATACTCTTCCTCAGTTACATCATTTGATAAATCATTAGTTGGCACATAGTCTTAAGGAGTATGTATGAACTCATCATCTTGTATTTATTCTTCATCATTACTTGTTTTAGGATTATCAGTCTTAGTCGGTTCATCATCAGACTTTGTTCTTTCATCATCACCTTGATGATCATCATTGGTATGTGCTTAAATACACATACCTTTTTCTAAATAAAACGAGCTTAAATGACCAAAAATGGACATAAAATGCCAAATATATGCTGGTTTTGTGTTGTGTACTGTGCAGGTATCGGATATCAACAAAAAGACACAAACAAGGCAAAAATTAGACAAAACCGAGCATGAGATTAAAAAGAAAAGCCGGAGCTGAGGACATTTTGCAAACCGGCCCAAATGATAATAAAAAGAATCGGCCCAAGAAGGTAGCCCAAATAAGGACTTAACGACTGTTAGTCTCTACACCCGAAACATGTCACATCGTTAGTCCTCAAGCCATGACATCGTTAGTCCCTACACTAACGCCCGTTATCCCCATCATCTTCATTTGAAAATATAATAAAATGTGAGCCAAAAATGACGCATTGAATTCGTTTACAGTCAAAGGGAAAGAATCAAAGTCAAGGCACGGTTTTAATGATGATTTGGCCATCATTTGAAGC
>BQNB010124402.1:4030-19944 GCA_026074375.1 Tanacetum coccineum
CAGTCGTTTAAAAGGTGGAGGTAATAATAATAATAATAAAAACTGTGGGCTGATAAAAGTTTACTACCTCTTGCCGGCTCACAACCGACTGATAAAAGTTTGTTGCATCTTGCAGGCTCACACCCGATGTTGCAGCCTTCTAAAAGGTCGAGGAAATTACCGAGGTCGAAATATGTTTGTTGCATCTTGCCGGCTCACAACTGATGTTGCAGCCTTCTAAAGGACCGAGGTTTAATAATGTTGCAATAATAATAATAATAAAGCCAAATTTTGACTCCGAGGTTATCTAAATAAAGCCTCCATCTCTGGACTCGTAGTTGAGTTGTTGCGGATGAAATAAAAAGGATAACCCCTAAATCATGCGAAATTAGAACCTTAATGTGGACCTTATTCTCACCATATCGTCTCTTTAGGAAAAGATTTCAAACTATTAATAGTCTAAACCGGGTTTACTTTATTAATAAGGATATAATTTATTTGTCACCAATAATAAAATCCTTAGAGGAAATTAGGAATAAGGGAGGAAAAGTAAGTACACAATTAGCTTTTATGAGTAGCGTTAGCATCATAACTTGTATTTTGCAATGATCTTATTTTTAAGCTTGGCTTAGAGAGGTGAAAGTTAGAGACGATGAATTTATCCATTTGGACACTTTTTGTGCTTTTTGTTCCGTGATCCTAAAAGTTATCAATAAATAATGAAAGCAATACATTATGTCATACATGAATAAGTTGTATGTTGTAAATTAGAAAAATCATAAAAATGGAAAAAGTTTTGAAAGATGAGAAAATAGCATGTTTTAAAGCTTGTGATTTCTTAACTCTCCCCACAAAAGTCTTTGCTACTTTTCAAAGGTTTAGTTTGGGGAAGTTTTGAGGTATTTAGTTTTAGGGCATATAACATTGCGTGAGGACACAACAATCACTTAGTTTGGGGAATTTTGATATGTGAGAAATCACATATCCTTTTTATACCAAAAATGACCCTAAAATGATCAAATTGTGCAAATTATGCTTGTATATTGCTTGTTTTGTCATTTGTGATGTGTAGGTACGGATATTGCAAAAATCATAAGAAAACGGTCAAAACCGGACAAACACGGACACGGGAACGGATAGAGTGTACAAGAGCCAGGAATTTCTAGCAGAAGTTAACAAAGTCAGCCTTGGTCAACACAAAGTCAACCCATGGTCAACAATGGTCAAATCACAAATGACAAAAAAAACCCTTAAAATACCCAAAATACCCTTAATGTTAAACCATTTTCACCTAAAGTCCCAAAAACCCTAACACCGTTAGTCCAAAACTAATGGTTGTTAAATATGTTTTACTATAAATCCTTTTAACCCATCCCAAGCCCAAATAACACCGGCCTAATCTTCTTTTTTATAAATCTTAAGCCCAAATAATATCTTATTAGAGTCCCAGGTCAACGCCAACTTAACCCTCAGTCAAACCAACAAACGAATAGCATTTGGGGGCGGGAAAAATAGTTTTTACTGTTCATCGTCTTCCCCATTTTCCACTTATCCACATTGAAATTTACCTTAATCTTATAGAGAGATTAAACCCTTCAGAAGCTCATGCCAGTATGCAACAAAAGATTCAAGCTACCAATTCAAGGGCTACACCTGTGAGCTCACCAACTATTTTCAATAGTTGACCCTTTTTATCATGCTTTTCAAGTGACGTTCCTAAAGTGGAAAATTAGTGTGTTTGCATTTGTACCTGTTTAAGATGTCTACTTTCTTCCAAGTTATTGTCTTTTGGGGTGATCCATGTTCGGAAGAAAAATAACTATGTTGACTTTTGTACTTTTAAACTTGTACTTTAAAGTGTTGTAGGTGTTTTGTCTATCATCTTATGTGATGTTTATTAATATGTTACACCTCGCGTTTCCGCCTGGTGGGGTGTGACAGATTGGTAATCAGAGCCTAAGGTTATAGAGAACGCCAGTTTTTCAAAAATGAAAATCCGAACTATAACCAAAATGATTTTCTTTTTCTAAAAACACCGAACATGAAACGACTGAGTGGTTGCATCATTAGACCTAAATTAGACATAACTTGATCAACTATGTCTAATTCAGGGAGTATCATGCAACACTAGGTATAGTCATTATTTTAAACAAGTTAAAAAGCCGACTTTCCACTTTGGTCACTGAAAAGCATACTAGGGATTATGTGCATTATACACTGCATACTTTTAGATGTCCACTATTTGTGCTTAAATACATCATGATTTATTCTGATTGATAATTTATATTCTGAGTTTGCTTTTACGTCGGTTACTGTCGTCACACTGTCCCTAAGCACATAGCTATTACGGACACCATTACAGTCACAGTATGCCCCATAGATCGCCTTCGCATGCTGATGTTTTCATGAATAAGTCACGACGTATACTTAACTACTCTTCGTACCCTTACCCTGCATAACACCTTGAGGTGGACTCGTCGATAGATTCCGAGTCAGAGCTCGAGATGAGCGGCGGGTGATCTACGTATGCATGACATGTAGAGACGTTCGTTCTTTCGCCATTAGAAATTACGTAGACCTATATTCCGATCACGTCTCCATCTTATTTAGTCATACTATTAAGCCAACCATTTTGGCTGCGAACATAAGCATTATTTGCTTGTTCGTAAGCACTGTGTTCAGTGATTCAAGATTGTTTCTGAGCGACCCTGGAGTTGAGTCAATTTTTCAAAACATTGAGCCTTTTACCAACTTCTAACTTAAGTTCATGACAGTTCTTGTATGATGAGTTGTGAAATTAAGATTCAAGTTGCTATTTGGCTTAAGACTTTTGAAGAATTTGCTCGAGGATGGACAAGGCTTGGATGATGAGGTGGATACTTAAATGACATGGATACAGCATGACTATAGAGAGTTTTGGGCCAAAATCAGAAACAGGCGGTGTTTTGTCCTTACTCTACCAATCCTTTTCTGGTTTAGTTGTTGGCAGATGCACCAATGAGGGTGTACTAGTGTAGCTTATCCGCACGGTTAATTTCATGCTTTTTTGGATTTCTGGTTGTGTAGTTTCTTTTCTATTATGATATAATGAACTATTTGAATCGATTGCATAACTCAAGTGTCAAATTTTGACTGATATCGATATCATTATCTTTTGGGAAATATTTTGTGTTGTGTTGTCTCTGTTTATTCACTCGGTTGATTTCATATATTTTGACTTGATATATTATTGATAACATTGTTGTACGAGTTAAATTTTTTGACATAATTATGTTGTAAAAATTTTATCCGGTTATTTACGACTTCTTTATGTAATGAATAAAACGATAAACTTTTAGATAGCTTAACTAAACCTACATTTTTATAATTATCTTATGATTTATCAACAACTAATCAAATATATATTTGAGGATTTTGAACAACAAAAAATAATATATATATATATATATATATATATATATATATATATATATATATATATATATATATATATATTTATATATATATATATATATATATATATATATATAGTATCTGTTAGGAATTATGTATACAAGACTTAATTCTGTTTGTTATATAGTTAGTTCTGTCGTACACTTGATTAGGTACTGTTGAAGAGTTAGCATAGTTTGGTTAGTTCCATTATAAGTTAGTATGGTTATGTAATAGTTAAGGTCTGCTTATGGAGAAAATGAGAAGTTAGTTAGAATTAGAGATATGCATGAGATATCTTAGGAAAGGATTATACATGATCTTCTGTACTGCATTTTGTAAGCCCTATTAGGGTTTCCCTTTGGTGTATATAGGAACACCGTCATAGTTAGTTGACATCAGATCTATAGAGATCATCTAGCAATCATAGTCTTTGTAATCTGTAACCCACGTCAGAATTTCTAGTTACTAATACAAAGTTTTCTTGGTGTTTACTTAAATACTTGTTTTCTTCTTAGCAGTATTGATTTGTTTTTATGCATAATCAATTAGGTTAAATCAGTGTTTCATTATTGTTGCTTTGAATTTATTTAAAGTAACAAACCCTTTGCAAGCTAAAGGTTCAAGGTCTATTCAGTAAGGGATCTAACAAGTGGTATCAGAGCTTGTGTGGAAACTCTGAATAAGAAGAACTCTATTGTTTGAAACAGATCTACACTCAAACCAGTAAGATGGCAGAACAAGACACTCCTCCACCAACTATCATAGCAATGAAAATCCCTATCATCAAGAAGGGAGAATATGATATTTGGAGCATGAGAATGCGTCAATATATCTGTCACACAGATCACAACTTATGGGACATAATTGTCAATGGAGATCTCCAAGAAGAACCTGCACCAACAGGAGATCAATCTGGTCCTTCTGCTCCTCCTGTTCCTAAAACTGCAAAACAACTGGCTGCCAAAAGGAATCAGGAAAGAGTTAAGAGCATCTTGCTTTTAGCAATACCTGATGAATATCTCCTTAAGTTTCATAATGTTCCAGATGCTAAATCTCTCTGGGCTGCAATCAAATCAAGGTTTGGAGGAAATGAAGAATCCAAAAAGATGCAGAAAAATGTTTTAAAACATCAGTTTGAAAACTTTACCACTGCACCAAATGAAAGTCTGGATAAGGCTTATGATAGGTTCCAAAAACTCATAAGTCAATTGGAGGTTCATGCTGCTCCAGTATCAAAGGAAGATATCAATCAAAAGTTTCTAAGAAGTCTTCCTCCCTCATGGAGTCAAATTGCTTTAATCATGAGAAAAAAGCCAGACTGAATATTATGATTTCTCTACAACAACCTTAGGGTCTATGAAGATGAGATGAAAAGGTCTTCAAGTTCCACATCTAATTCTCAGAACTTGGCTTTTCTTTCTTCTGAGAATACAAGCAGCACTAATGAAGTTAGTACTGCCAGTGGAAATTTTAGAGTTAATACTGCTGGAGGAACTAGTTCAACAAGTTAAGGTTCATCTACCCCATGTGCTGATGAAGTAGTATGTTCTTTCTTTGCACAACAGACAACGAGTCCTCCACTTGATAATGAGGATTTGCAGCAGATTGATCAAGATGACTTGGAAGAATTGGATATTAGATGGCAAGTAGCCATGATGACTGTTAGGGTGCAGAGATTCATTTAAAAGACCAAGAAGGAACTTGGATTTCAAAGGAATATAACCTATTACCTTTGATAAGTCAAAAGTTGAGTGCTACAACTATCACAGGAAAGGGCACTTTGCTAAGGAATGCAAATCAGGAAGGAACCAAGGGAAAAGATCTTATGGTGATAATGGCAGGATGAATGCAACAACAAATAAACCATCATCACAAGCACTGGTGGCTCAAGATAGTCTAGGAGGCTATGACTGGAGCAATGATTTTGATAAACCAGTTAATTATGCTTTAATGGCCATCAAGTTCTTCTGACAATGAGGTACAAAACTATTCTAAACAATGTCTTGAATCTTTTAAAACTCTTCAAAAGAACTTTGATAGTGAAAGAGAAAAACATAGCAGAGCCAAACTAGAAATTCAGGGTTATGAGTTAGCCTTAAAATCCCTAGAATCTAGAATTCTTGGACATGAAAAGAATGAACTGGCTTGGGGTGAAAAATATGAGTTTCAAAACTATGAGCTTAAGTGCAGAGAAGTAAAAATCGACAACCTTAAAATAGAACTAGAAAAAGTTGTTAAGGAAAGAGATGAGTTGAAAGTTAAGATAGAAAAATGGGAAGAATCATCCAAGGGTATTAATAAATACTCAACAGTCAAATGAGTGCTAAAGATAAAAATGGTTTAGGATATGGCACACAATTGGATGAAATGAGCAACAAATCTGAAACTGATAGTGAGATTAGTATGAGTGTTTTTGAGGTCAGATCAAGTGATGAAGAGCTTACACCAGCAAATGATAGGTTCTCCAAAGCAGATGGGTATCATGCTGTTCCCCCTCCTATAACAGGGAACTTCCTAACCCCAAGAGCTGACATATCATTTGCAAATTTAGATGAATATGCCATTAGAAAGAAAATCATTAAGTCAAAAACAACTGAGCTTAATGCTGACACTAGTAAATCTAAAACTAGTGAGACTCTAGGTAATACAAATGAAGTAAATGTTGAAAAACCTAAGTCTGTCAATGAATCAGTTGTGTCTACACCAAACATTAACAAAGAAAAAGTCATCATTGAGGATTGGAACTCAGATGATGAGGATGATGTGTCTGAAGTTAGTCCTATTAAGACTAATGAAACTTAAATAGCTAAAACTTAAGTTGATAAAATTGGTCAAACTTCTAAGAAAGCAGGAATTGGATTTAAGAAAATAAAAGCTTGCTTTATCTGTAAAAGTACTGACCATTTGATCAAAGATTGTGATTTTTATGCCAAAAAGAGTCCAGAACCTAAGCTAAAAACTGTGGTTAATACTGGTCAAAGGGTGGTCAAACAAGTATGGGATAATGCTAAAAGGGTAAATCACAAAAAAATTTCAAATAAATTGAAATACCCTCAAGCAAGAAGTACTTTTGTCCCATCAGGAGTACTAACCAGGACAGGTTTGATTAATCCTGTTAGGCCAAATGGGAAAAGAGCATTACATACTGTTAGTACTGTTAGGTCTATTAGTACTACTAAGCCTGTTAGTACTGCTAGGCCATTTGCCCTAAAAATAGCACAAACTGGTAGTGCTATTAGATCAATTTACCCAAGAATGGACAATGTAAGACCAAGAGCCTCATATTCACCAATCAAGAGGTTTTACTACACAAGACCAGCCATTAGACCCAAAGACTTAAAACAAGATGTTAAAAGTTCTGGGGTTAAAAATATGACTACTGCTGGGACAAAAGCAGTAGTTAATACTGGTAAGGGTAAGATGGATAATGCTCTTAAGAAGTTAAGGTGGGTTTGGAGGCCTAAGGGAAATTACATGGATCATGAATCCAAAGAAAAAGGACCTTTCATACTCAAGAAGTTTGAGTATGTTGACCCAAAAGGGATATCCAAGTCTGTGGTGACTTGGGTCCCTAAGAGATATTGATTTCTCTTACTTTTTATGCAGGGCAAACCAGAGATCTGTTTACAGGAGAACCCACTGAACCTCAACCCACACCCTCTCCTACTCAACCTAGTACAGGAGACCAACCCCCTGAAACATCATCAAGCCATGCCACTACCCAAGACTCTAAAGATTCTTTAGAAGGAACTAATAGGAATGAACGGGATTAGGTTCAGGAACCTCATGATAGTCCTCTTTCAGGTGATCACACATCTGATAGAGCTGAGGGTGCCCTAAACCTTCAAGAATTATCTGTTTTATGTACTAACTTGTCTAACAAGGTTCTTGCCTTGGAATCTATTAAGGATGCACAAGCTGCAAAGATCAGTGCATTGAAATCTAGAATCAAGAAGTTGGAAAAGAAGTGAAAGCCAAGCATCTCACACCACAGGGCATGGTTAAAGAGTGTAAAAAGATTATCCATGAAGAAGAAATTTAGAAAGAAGGAGTCTGTATCCAAACAAGGGAGGAAAAAGTCCAAACCTGAATCAACTTTGGATGACAGTACTATCTTTGATCATTAAGATCATGGTATGGAGTACATAGAAACTGAGGAAGCTGTGGATAAGGGGAGGCAAAGTGGTGAAACTGAAGAGGTTAAGTTGACTGATGATACAGAAGTTGTTAAAGACAAGAGCATTGGTGATAAAGGAAGAAATGCTAAAGAACTAGTTAGTACTGCTAGACCAAAAGTTAGTACTGCTAGACCAGATATTGATGCTGCTAGGAAAGAAGATAGTGTTGTTGACTAAGGATGAAACAGCTGAAATCCTTTGTAAATTTTTATCACATGCTTAGAAAACCAATTAAACCATAAAGTTAAAATCATTAGAAGTGATCATGGGACAGAATTTAAGAACCATGCCATGAATGAATTATGTGCTAAGAAATGGATAGAAAAGGAATTTAGTGTGGCTAGAACTCCACAGCAAAATGGTGTTGCAGAAAGAAAAAATAGGACCCTAATTGAGGCTGCTAGAACTATGCTAGCAGACTCACTTTTACCTATCTCATTTTGGGCAGAGGCAGTAAACACTGCTTTCTATGTAGTGAATATGCTATTTGTCCAAACCTCAAAATAAGACACCTTATGAACTATTAATAGGTAAACCACATAGTATTAGTTTTATGAGACCGTTTGGCTGCCCCTTGACCATTTTGAATACCCTAGATCTCTTGGGAAAATTTGATGGAAAAGCAGATGAAGTATATTTGTTGGGTTACTCTACTATTAGTAAGGCTTTTAGAGTATACAACAAAAGAACCAAAAGAGTAGAAGAGAACATGCACATTGATTTCCTTGAAGATTAACCTAATGTGGCAGGAAGTGGTCCTGATTGGATGTTTGATCTTGATTTTCTAACAAATACAATGAACTATATTCCTGTTAGTGTAGAAAATCAGGTTAATGTGGATGCAGGTACACAAGAACTTTATGTTGCAGGTTCATCAAAAAAAGATAAGGAACCTACTCCGGAATATATACTGCTTCCACTACACCCTCATAGGCCAAAGATTTCAGTAGAAGATGTTGTTCAAGCTGCACAAGAAAATCCTTCTAAAAATTCTCCTAAAGACAATAATGTACAGAATTCATAAGATGTTGCTGAAAAAGAATAACAACATATGTTGACAGAAGCTGACAAAGCCTTAAAAGATGATCTTGAGAAGATAGTTGCTCAAGAAATTGCTGCTAAAGCTATGGATGATGCTACAAGACAAGCTTTTGAAGAAGAAAAGAAGTGGACAACTCAGGATACCAGTATTAACAAACTTAATACTGGTAGGTCATATGTTAGTACTGCTAACACACCATATGCTAGTGCTACTAGTACTCCCACTAGTGTAAATACTGATGGATCATCATTTGTCTATCTTGGAGGACAAATTCCTATTGATGCATCTACTCTCCCCAATGCTGATTTACCTATTGATCCTAATATGCCTGACTTAGAAGATGATTCTAATGTATTTCTAAATGATGGCATATTCAGTGGAGTCTATGATGATGAAGATGTGGGTGTAGAGGCTGATTTTAACAATATGGATAACACCATTGATGTCAGTCCTATTCCCACACTCAAATTTCATAAGGATCACCCTAAAGGTCAAATTCCAGTTCAAATAAGAGGAAAGATCCAAAAGGCTTCTTTAGTACAATAAGCTTTAGTAAGCTACATCTCTAATCAGAACAGAACAAATCATAAAGAACCCAAGTCGATATCACAAGCTTTAAAGGATGAAAGTTGGGTTGAAGCAATGCAAGAGGAATTACTCCAGTTCAAATTACAGAAGGTTTGGATACTTGTTGATTTTCCATCTGGGAAAAAGGCAATTGGCACAAAGTGGGTCTTCAGGAATAAGAGGGATGAGAGGAGTATTGTTGTGACAAATAAAGCACGGCTTGTAGCACAAGGGTTTAGACAGGAGGAAGGTATAGACTATGATGAAGTTTTTTCACCTGTTGCCAGGATTGAGGCAATCAGGTTGTTTTTAGCTTTTGCATCATTCATGGGATTTCCTGTCTACCAAATGGATGTTAAGAGTGCATTTCTTTATGGCACTATTGAAGAGGAGGTATATGTTCATCAACCTCCAGGCTTTGTTGACCCTGCTCATCCAAACAAAGTTTATAAGGTGATCAAAGCTCTTTATGGTCTACATCAAGCTCCTAGAGCTTGGTATGAGACACTTTCTTCTTTCCTGCTGAAAAATGGTTTTAGGAGAGGTACAATAGACAAAACATTGTTTATCAAGAAGAACAAAAATGACATTATGTTAGTCCAAGTATATGTGGATGACATCATTTTTGGCTCTACAACGCAGTCTATGTGTACTGAGTTTAAAGATTGTATGCACAAAAGATTCCAGATAAGCTCCATGGGTGAGCTCACATTCTTTTTGGGATTACAAGTGAAACAACAACCTGATGGAATCTTTATTAGTCAAGATAAGTATGTAGCTGACATCCTTAAGAAGTTTGATTTTTGTTCCATCAAAACAACTACTACTCCTATTGAGTCAAATAAGCCTCTGGTCAAAGATGAAGATGGTGTAGATGTAGATGTGCATGTCTACAGGTCTATGATTGGTTCCCTGATGTATTTGACTACAATTAGGCCAAACATCATGTTTGCTGTCTGTGCCTGTGCTAGGTTTCAAGTCACTCCAAAAGCTTCACACTTAAATGCAGTAAAAAGAATTTTTAGGTACCTCAAACATCAACCCAAACTTGGGCTATGGTATCCTAGGGATTCCCCTTTTGAACTAGAAGCTTTTTTAGACAGTGACTATGGAGGAGCCAGCCTTGACAGGAAATCAACAACAGGTGGATGTCAATTTCTTGTTAGAAGATTGATGTTGGGAATTATACATTTCTAACTTAGTACCGTATTAGTTTAGAATACTTAGACCGATAGTATAGTTATAGTT
This sequence comes from Tanacetum coccineum, assembly GCA_026074375.1. Classification (NCBI taxonomy): domain Eukaryota; kingdom Viridiplantae; phylum Streptophyta; class Magnoliopsida; order Asterales; family Asteraceae; genus Tanacetum; species Tanacetum coccineum. The sequence continues at coordinate 14,480 of BQNB010124402.1, forward strand.
AGTACTAGACAGTACAGAAATGTTTACGTACTGTTCCAGATAGTTAGTACCGTTAGAAATAAAATAGTTAGTACCGTTTAAGAGATGTATGTTATAGATATTGTAGAAAAGATATGTATTGATGTTTTACCGCGTTTTGTAGTCTGTTAGGGTTTTATCCTTAGTCTATAAAAGGAACCCAACGACATTAAGAGAGAACAATAACGCATTGAAATAATCACACAGATCTCATCTCATACATCATATCTCATAGTTAGAAACTGTAATCACTTTAACAATTAAATAGAAATCAAAGTTAGTTCTTTTCATTGTTCTTCTTAATACTAATGTGTAGATTCCGCAAATACAAAAATATTCCTAGTCATTGTTTCCTCAAGTAGTTCAATCTGTATTTATACAAGTTGGCTATCACCCTTAGCAGGTTGCAAAGATCTGTTCAGTTTGGGACTCACAAAAACAGATGACCAAATAAGCTGATTTTATGGAAATAATCTAAAACAAACCTAATTCAACCTAAAAACTACTTGTGCTCCAAAATTCAAAGCCTAATAACTATATTTACCCTCTGGATGTTAAACTTAAAAGTGGGTATTTGACTAAATCTTATGCTGATGAAGTTTGCAAGCAAATCATTCAAATCTTAAAACCAACTAGTGCAGGCTCAACACTTGTTTTCTACATTTTAAAATCTCCAAACTAAATGCAAATTGATGGATAAGTTTAGCTAGAATGAACTTGAGCTTAAAGTGCTATTATAACTAAACTTGTACTAACAGATTCTAACTACTTATACTTAAACTAATTTAAAAGATGATAAACTTTAAATCCTACTCTCATAAACCTCTATGTGAACTTTAAGTTCAAACCAAAGGACTAACTAACCTTAGACAGCACTAACTTAAGTTAGTGATGTCTAATGCCAAACACTCATTTATTTTTCTTAAATTCATAATTAGCTTATGAATACTCAGATTTAAACTTCAAACTAAAATTACCAGATGATAATCAGCTTATAATGAGCCTAATGAACAGATTTAAACATCTAAATAAGCAGAAATAATAAGCTAATAGTCTATGCTACTTTTTTTTGGTTTTTCACTGTTTTATAACAAATAAGTGCAAACTAAAATTTAATCTAACAAGAGAACATAATAAGCATTTAATCAACATTAGTAAGCATTAATAAGCTATTCTAAATAGAAATAAGTAGAAAATAAGCAATATTGAACTAATTTGTAGATTTAAATCTAGAAAATGTAAAAAGAAAACTTACAATAGCCTTTGCACAAGCAAGGCTTACCAAATGCTCTTATGAGCTAATCAACAAGCTTTAGCTTATCCTAAGATAAGCTGGTGAGGTCTTGGAAGCCCATCTAGTTCTGGCTTCCCTTCCATTTTTAAGCTGTGGTAAATTTAGGAGGATTTAAGTCTTATTAAGCTTAGTTAAGCTTTTGAAAGCTTAACTAAGTGAATACTAGCTTATTAGTTAAAAATGATAGCTTATTTAGATTTAACAGATTATAAAAGAGCTTATTAGATCATAATGCGATAAAGTAAGAACATAATTTGATAATTAAACGTTAAGAAAACAAACTTTTATTAATTCAAACTGTTGAGTACAAACTTAATAACGGAAAATTACATTGATTTTAAAGATAATAAGCTAAATACAACTTTTATGCTAAAGTTACTATAATAAGCTAATAGTACACTAAGCTACTCTAGATACTGATGTGAGTGAGAGAGGCTCTTTATTTATAGCTTGAAAGGAAGGTTCCAGGTCTTCATACACTCCTTTTAATCTCAACCTTCCATTTCATCTAATCATTGGATCAAGCTTTATGGCCCTTGGATGAGAATATAGCACACGGATTGCCAGCGTGGCAATCCCTTCATTGGCCAGTCCTGTGCTTCTTTTACATTGATTTTAGTGCAATATTCCCCTTCCAGATGTGTTTCTTTTGAGCCCCGCGTGTCATTCTTGTTTGTTAGCCTTGACCATAACAAAAAAATAATCATAGAACCCTTGTGACGTGTCATTTTGCCAACTAGTACTTTGGTACTTGGAATTCTTTTTGTGCCATACTGGTAATGAGCTTCTAAGAAGAGGGGATTAATCTCTCTATAATTAAGGTTAATTGTGAGAAAGTGAAATGGGGAAGATGATGAACAGTAAAAACTATTTTTCCCGGCCCCCAAATGCTATTCGTTTGTTGGTTTGACTGAGGGTTAAGTTGGCGTTGACTTGGGCTTAAGATTTATAAAAAAGAAGATTAGGCCGTTTATTTGGCTTGGGATGGGTCAAAAGGATTTATATAGGTAAAACATATTTAATCAAACATTAGTTTTGGCACTAACGGTGGTAGGTTTTTTGGGACTTTAGTGAAAATGGTTTAAAAACAATAAGGGTAATTTGTTATTTAAGTTTTTTTGTCATTTGGTGATATTGACCAATGTTGACCATAACGGGTTGACTTTGAGTGTTGACCAAGCTGACTTTGTAAACTTCTGCAGAAATATCCTGGCTCTTGTCACTCTATCCGCTTTCCCGTGTATGTCGGTGTTTGTCCGGTTTGAACCGTTTCTTATGATTTTTTCAATATCCGTACCTACACATCACAAATGACAAAACAAGCAATATACAAGCATAATTTGCACAATTTGATCATTTTAGGGTCATTTTTGGTATAAAAAGGATATGTGATTTCTCACATATCAAAATTCCCCAAACTAAGTGATTGTTGTGTCCTCACGCAATGTTATATGCCCTAAAACCAAATACCTCAAAACTTCCCCAAACTAAATCTTTGAAAAGTAGCAAAGACTTTTGTGGGGAGAGTTAAGAAATCACAAGCTTTAAAACATGCTATTTTCTCATCTTTCAAAACTTTTTCCATTTTTATGATTTTTCTAATTTACAACATAACAACTATTTCTGTAGCCATAATGTTTGCTTTCATTATTTATTGAAAACTTTAGGATCACGGAACACAAAAAAAAGTACAAAATGTCCAAATTGGAAAAATTCATACGTCTCTAACATTTTCACCTCTCTAAGCCAAGCTTAAAAATAAAGTATCATGTGCAAATACAATTTAATGATGCTAAACGCTACTCATAAAAGCTAATTGTGTACTTCCTTTCTCCTTATTCCACCTTTCCTCATAAGGATTTTATTATTGGTGACAATAAATACATCCTTATTAAATAAAGTATATCCGGTTTAAGACGTATTTATAGTTTTGAAATCCTTTTCTAAAGAGACGATATGGTGAGAATAAGGTCCAAATTAAGGTTCTAATTTCTCATGATTTAGGGGTTATCCTTTTTATTTCATCCGCAACAACTCAACTATGAGTCCAGAGATGGAGGCTTTATTTAGATAACCTAGAGTTGAAATTTGGCTTTATTATTAATTAAGAAACATATTAAACCTCCGGTCCCTTTAAGAAGGCTGCAAGGTAATCGGTTTGACCCTGAATATGCAGCAAATACAATATTTCAACCTCGTAATTTTCCTCGAGACTTTTTGGAAGGCTGTCAACATGTTTGTGAGCTCGGCAAGATGCACAAACTTTTATCATCTCAGATTACTTATTACTAATGTGCCTTATTTAGAAGACTGTCACATCGGTTGTGAGCCGGCAAGAGGTAGTAAACTTTTATCAGCCCACAGTTTTTATTATTATTTTTATTACCTCCACCCTTTAAACGACTGTCACATCGGTATGCGAGCCGACCATGATCCAGAAGTCTTATTTCGGCTTCGGTTTATTTCATAATTATTATTATTATAGCCAAATTTCAAGTCTTGTGGTCTTTTAACAACTGCCACATCGGTATGCGAGCCGACCATAAGGTCTAGGAGTCTATTTCCCCCACAACACTGACAAAACCGCTAGATGTTACCTTACTTCACCAGAAGAATCTCTACGAAGTGATCCTAACTAAATTATTAACCAAAAAACCGCACAACTCTATTTATTAAACAATTATATATAAAGGTGAAACAAGCTAATGGGAGAAAAAGCCACAATTAACACTTATGAGCTTTAAAGAAATCCAACTATTCCACGTTTAGCATCTAAACTTATATTCTACTCTATCATCTCTTGTTCTTCACAATTTAAATTTTCTAATAAAGAAACTAGTGAATGCTTAGCCAAATAAATCGATCTTTGCATATTTAAAATCAATTATGGGAACTTGCAAAATCTTGACTTTTTCAAGCTAGACTTGCTTTTTATAGCTCCTTGTATAAAAGATTAGCAAATTTCAATTTATTTAAAGTTAAGGAGAAAGCTAAGATATAAAATCGGTCGGGTCAAAATTTATTTATGTTCTCACCAACGGAAAGCCTACATTCGTGTCAAAACACTTATTATTTTTATCAACTATTTTTTTTATTATTTATTTATTTATTTATTTATTTATTTTTTTTATGAAAATGAACTTTTAAATTTTTACATATATAAAATTTTAAAATTTTTGCGGGAAAACGGGGTACGTGAGAACAACGAGCAAAAGTAGGTAAGATCATATCGAAGATATACCACCCCATACTAAAACTAAACATTGTCCTCAATGTTTCCTAGTCTAAGGCTCAAAACCCATACTAGAACTCAAAGAGTCGAATGCATAATCCGAGCATGGAGAAAGTATCACAAAAATCTTAAGCCGTTTATTAAGTATGCTAAAAGATAGATGTTAGTCGATAATAATCTAGGATATCGGATTTCCCCAAACTAAAGGCAAGTAAAGGCTAGGAAGCTCGAGTGGACCGGGACAAAACACCGAACACAAGAGTCTTCAAAAATTTCGGGTCAATCCTACAAACAATCACAAGCACAAACAACAAAAATTGGAAGAGTACCAGCCTCCTCACATCACATTAAAAATAAGAAAGAAAAAAGATAAGCATGGGGTGCCTCCCATGAAGCACTTTATTATTGGTAACCGAGTCACATAGCTTGACTCGGACCCCCGCATTTAGTTGTCCATGGGGATGGTTTGGAGATCCATGACTACCTTCGATGGTATGTCTCCTCCAAAGTAATGCTTCACACGATGACCATTCACCTTAAAGTTTGGACCATCGGGTTAAGATAACTTGACGGTTCCATATGGAAAAACTTAGGTGATGGTGAAAGGTCCCAACCAACGAGTTTTAAGCTTTCCCGAGAATATCTTTAGACGAGAATTGAAGAGTAAAACTCGATCACCAACATTGAAAATGCGGTTTTTGATCTTAGAGTCGTGAAGCTTCTTCGTCCTCTCTTTATATATCAAATAATTCTCGTATGCTTGATCAGGAAGCACATTAAGTTCATTAAGTTGAAGCTTCCGGTGATCACTCATGATTTTAAGATCAAAATTAGCATGTTTTAAGGCCCAATATGCCTTATGCTCTAACTCAATAGGTAGATGACAAGACTTTCCGTACACGAGCTTATAAGGAGTACAAC